>JAJONR010005371.1:0-50684 GCA_029582245.1 Solanum etuberosum | reverse complement strand
AATCCCTTCCTACTTGTCTAATCCCCTGTTTTAGTGATTATTGTAGTTGTTAATTGATATCTTAAAACCCCCCATCTGACATTCGTTGTCAAACCTTTGAATTATTTTGTTTGATTTCGATAATGTCTACTTTTATAACCGATTAGAATCACATCTTTACTTCCTAATAGAATTTGAAACG
The DNA here is from genome assembly GCA_029582245.1 of Solanum etuberosum. Classification (NCBI taxonomy): domain Eukaryota; kingdom Viridiplantae; phylum Streptophyta; class Magnoliopsida; order Solanales; family Solanaceae; genus Solanum; species Solanum etuberosum. The sequence goes on along the minus strand of JAJONR010005371.1, from coordinate 50,503 downwards.
GTACCGCTCCCTGTGGGTTCGACCCCAACCTTTCGTTGGGTTATATACTAGATTACGATCGTCTACACCAAGAATTAGATGACGTGTATTTGAGACCTTAATCACTAACCAACATGAATAAAGTCTTGGGTCACAACCCCTATAATAGTCCAAGACATAAAATGAAAGACATAAAAGAAAGTGGTGATCACATCCTCGAACACAATGAGGGCTCACCAAATCTTCGCTTCTTGATCAACAATGAACCTAGCCACGAGTGTGAGAATCAATGTCGCCGGACCCTATATTTTGATAAGAAATGTAGGCAAAGTATGCGTTAGTACACTCATGTACTAAATATGATAGCTAGCATAAATAACATAACATAATGGTTAATCAATATAAACCATAAGCATAATCAATGCACATAAACCATCATCATAATAAGAAAGGAATACTTCTCAAGCAACCTTATTTATCCTTAGTAAAGACTTGGGTCATCCGCCTCTAGTCAAGCGTACCTCATGGAAGACATCTCAAGGAACAATCCACGTTATTCATTTTCATAACATAATCACATTATTCATACTTACTTTTGAAGACATGGGGATTCACCTCTTTGGGGGAATTACTGGGGATTCCATGGAAGGAAGGATCCCATGGATGAAAAGCCATCATACCTTAATCACAAAGCCCACAAAATCTTGAAGATTGGGAGACTTGATCTTAACCTAGCTTCAATCTCTTCCTTCTTCTTCTACCTTCTAGAGAGAGAATATTTGAGAGAGAGTTTGGGTTTTCTTTTAGGATTTGAGAGAATGACTTGAATGGGGGATTTTGGGGGTTAAAAAAGACTTACATAGGTGTTCTAGACTTAGGCAAAACGACACCACTTTGATTTAATCAAAATTGGAAAAGACCCTTAAGTCCCTAAAATAACTGCCAACCGAGGACCTACGGACCCCCGACCGATGGACCGTGGATGGACCTACGGTCCGTCCTGGTCAGCCGTGGTTCAGTTGTCAGAGACTCAAAAATTGGAGCTCGACCTACGGACTTGGGACCACGGTCCGTGGTTTCTGGGGTCTGAGTCAAGTTGAGGTGCCCCAACCATGGACCCTCCCTACGGTCCGTCGTCCCCACCAAGGTCCGTGGGTGGCCATCGTTGGTTGGCACATACAACTTTTTAAATCTGTAATTTTTTTACCTCTTTTGAATCCCGGGTGTTACATTATCTCCCCCTTGGGATCATTCGTCCTCGAATGAGATTCTAAGCACATTTCTAAATGAAAAGACTCAAGACTAGCAACCCATCATGCATGCAACTCACTAAATGCACACAACTAAGGAGGAAACATCAGCTCCTAGCCAAACATACTCAATGCACCATAAGGAAGTAGGAACTATATCTAACAACCCAATATGCATGAAATTTTCAGATTTCTTACATTTAAGGAGGAACTATCATCTCCAAACTTAAAAGCATGCTCAACACAATCTCATGGAGCCTAAATGCAATCAATACTCAAAGCACATACTCAAGGAGGAAATCTCCACTCTAAGTCAAGGCATGTTCAACTATTCATCTCATAAAGTCTATAGGAAACTCATACTCAATGCACAACAACATGAGGAAAAATAATGCACATAAGTCATTTCTTTCAAAACTTTAAGCTTTTTCATGAACATGCATAACAAGGAAATCATGGGAATACATAAAACACACATGAATTCAAATCATGGAACAAACCAAGAGGACATTCATTACCCCAAGCTAGAGTAGGAGTAAACGGAAAAAGATGAGGATATCGGGACTTCATATCTGCCTCCCCCTCCGAAGTAGCACCCTCAACTAAATGGTTTCTCCATAACACCTTCACGGAAGCAACCTCTTTGTTCCTTAATTTCTTAACTTGCCGGTCCAAAATCTCAACCAGAACTTCCTCGTAAGAAAGGCTCTCATCAACTCCCAATCCTTCTTGGGAAACTATGGATGTCGGATCTCCAACACATTTCTTAAGCATAGACACATGGAAAACGGGATGCACGGTTGCCAACTCATTTGGCAAATCTAACTCATAAGCAACCTTACCAACACGCCTCAAAATCTCATATGGGCCTACAAAACGAGGACTAAGCTTCCCTTTCTTGCCAAACCTCATTACACCCTTCATGGGTGAGATTTTCAAGCAAACCCAATCATGCACTTCAAATTCAAGATCTTTCCTTCTAACATCGGCATAAGACTTTTGTCGACTTTGGGTGGTTCTCAACCTCCCTCTAATGAGTCGAACTTTCTTAATAGCCTCATGAACTAGCTCGGGTCCGATCAAGGCAACTTTACCCACTTCAAACCACCCTATAGGAGATCTACACCTCCTACCATAAATAGCTTCAAAGGGGCCCATACCAATACTAGAATGGTAGCTATTATTATAAGCGAATTCTATCATGGCAAGTGATCATCCCAACTTCCCTTAAAATCGATGACACATGCCCTCAACATATCCTCTAAGGTTTGGATTGTTTGCTCCGCTTGCCCATCGATTTGTGAGTGAAAATCCATGCTAAGCTTCACCTTCGTGCCAAGACCCTGTTGGAACGACTTTCAAAACTGTGAAGTAAACTGAGTACCTCTATCAGAGATAATGGACAATGACACACCATGCAACCTTACCATTTCCCTCAAATATAACTTGGCATAGTCCTCTGCCGAATAGGAAACCTTGACGGGGAGGAAATGAGCCGATTTCATCATGCGATCTACTATCACCCAAATAGAGTCATGTTGTCACCGGGTGCGAGGCAAACCAACAATAAAGTCCATATTCAAGTCTTACCACTTCCAAGTAGGAATGCTAATATCTTGGGACAACCCTCCCAGTTTCTGATGCTCAACCTTAACTTGTTGGCAATTTGGACACTTAGCCACAAATCCCGCAATATCTTTCTTCATCCCATTCCACCAATAGACTTCCCGTAAATCATGGTACATCTTGGTGGCTCCTGGGTGAATGGAATACCGCGAGCTATGGGCTTCAGCCAAGATCTGTTCCCTCAAATCATCTATATTTGGAACACTTAAACGGCCTTGGTATCTAAGTACCCCATCACCCCCTTGGGAGAAAGCCTCAACAAATTTCTTAAGTACCGCCTCTTTCAATTCTACCAAAATTTGATCAAGTTCTTGTTTAACTTTCACCTTGGCTACAAAAGATGATTTGTAGTTGTTAATTGATATCTTAAAACCCTCCATCTGACATTCGTTGTCAAACCTTTGAATTATTTTGTTTGATTTCGATAATGTCTACTTCTATAACCGATTAGAATCACATCTTTACTTCCTAATAGAATTTGAAACGGTACCGCTCCCTGTGGGTTCGACCCCAACCTTTCGTTGGGTTATATACTAGATTACGATCGTCTACACCAAGAATTAGATGACGTGTATTTGAGACCTTAATCACTAACCAACATGAATAAAGTCTTGGGTCACAGCCCCTATAATAGTCCAAGACATAAAATGAAAGACATAAAAGAAAGTGGTGATCACATCCTCGAACACAATGAGGGCTCCCCAAATCTTCACTTTTTTATCAACTATTACCCTAGCCACGAGTGTGAGAATCAATGTCGTCGGACCCTACAGTTTGATAAGAAATGTAGGCAAAGTATGCATTAGTACACTCATGTACTAAATATGATAGCTAGCTTAAATAACATAACATAATGGTGAGTTAATATAAACCATAAGCATAATCAATGCACATAAATCATCATCATAATAAGAAAGGAATACTTCTCAAGCAACCTTAATTATCCTTAGTCAAGACTTGGGTCATCCGCCTCTAGTCAAGCTTACCTCATGGAAGACATCTCAAGCAACAATCAAAGCTATTCATTTTCATAACATAATCACATTATTCATACTTAATTTTGAAGACATGGGGATTCACCTCTTTGCCTAACTTATAAAGGCTAATGGGTATTCGCCTCTTGCCTTACTTAATTTAAGATCATGGGTACTCGCCTCCGCAATCACATCATATGAAGGGTACTCGCCTCCACATCATTTCATAAGGATCATGGGTACTCGCCTCCATGTCCATTCATCATAATAGGAACGTGAGGAATCGCCTCCTGTTCAATTATAAGGAGTATGGGAAATCACCTCATATCCTTCTCATATGGAGTTCAAGGGTAGTCGCCTCTAGCCTCATAAATTACATAGTCTTTTAGTATAGATTCATGTTAGGTGAGCAATCCTTTCAACCTAGAATCATTCATGTGAGTAAACCTTTCACATTCATACATTCATAATTAAGTAATTCATGTGGGAAGTATCCCTTCCACAACACTAACATCAATTACCAACAATTCATATCATAGGATTTACTCTCAAAACACTATATCTCATGCTCATCATCTATGCTTTATTCTCAAGCAATTCTAATCATAATTCATCAATCCTATAGGGAGATATCTAAACCCATAACGTTTCCCTTCAAGACATCTCCCCAATTTATCAAATTCTAGGTTAGAATCATGGAATAGGCATGGGTACATGTAATTTCACCCCTAAAACATGCAATTCTATCAATTCAATGATAAACAATCATAATCCACTTAATTTGATCAACATTCTTCATAACCCACAACATTGGAAGAAACCCTAGCTAGAATTGGGGAATTCTTCTTCAAATTGGGGGAATTATACGGGACTCCATGGGAGGAAGGATTCCATGGATGAAAAGCCATCATACCTTAATCACAAAGCCCACAAAAGCTTGAACATTGGGAGAGTTGATCTTGACCTAGCTTCAATCTCTTCCTTTTTCTTCTACCTTCCAGAGAGAGAATATTTGAGAGAGAGTTTAGATTTTATTTTTGGATTTGAAAGAATGACTTGAATGGGGGATTTTTGGGGTTAAAAATACTTATAAGGTGTTCTAGACTTAGGCAAAACGACACCACTTTGATTTAATCAAAACTGGAAAAGACCCTTAGGTCTCTAAAATAACTGCCAGTCGAGGACCTACAGACCCCCGACCGATGGACCGTGGATAGACCTACGGTCTGTCCTGGTAAGCCGTGGTTCGATGGTCAGAGACTCAAAATTTGGGGCTCGACCTACGGACCTGGGACCACGTTCCGTGTTTGACCGACGGACCGTTGGTCAGGCCGTGGTTTCTAGGGTCTGAGTCAAGTTGAGGTGCCCCAACCACGGACCCCCCTATGGTCCATGGTCCCCACCACGGTGTGTCCATCATCGGTTGGCACCTGCAACTTTCTAAATCTGCAATTTTTTTACCTCTTTTGAATCCGGGATATTACATGATTATTATTTACTAAAAGTCGTTGAATCTCAGTGGGTAGGCTAGGTTTTGGGTGCAATAGTCATTTCTCAATCAACTATTGCGAATCAAGTGAGTTCTTTCGAACCTCAACAAGCACAACACAAATTAACAACCCATTACCTTAATCAATCTACTTTTTCAAGCTAGATTTGTAAGATTGCATTCATACCCACTTTCTCAAGCTAAATCAGTAACAACACAATCAATACAATCGTCAACTAACAATTTAACTCTAACACTTCTTTCTCAAGCAAGTATATAGTACTAATCTAGAATTGCATTTGCAACTATAATTCCTCAATTAAAACATAAACTATTAATTGAACCCACTTCAAATCAACAATAAAATCAGTAAATAATAACACCCATTAACTAATTAATGCATTCAACTACATAATCACACCCCTAAGAATGGGGTTTTTAGCCAAACATAATAAAGAACAAGAAAGCGTTACCAACGAAGTTTTCTATCAGGTTGGGCAACAATCCACAAGTCTCCAAATGCTCAAATTGAAGCTAAAAATCTAACAAACCCTAAATCTCTACTCAAAAAATGTAAAAACAATGTTTTAGAATATTTAAGACTAAAAACCCAGAAGTGGACAATGTGGGAACTCCTTTTATTTTTTTTTCAAAATTGCATTTATACGTTCCCAGAATTTCAGCACAGAGTTCCCTCCGTGAAATAAGTCAGGCTCACCAAACTGGTCGGCGATGCGCTGAGTGCTCCTCTACTCTCCTTTTTGGCGTGCCTTTTTCAGCAAAATCATTCTGTAACATTAGACGATTTAAATCAGCCTCGCCGGTCTGTTCGGCGCATCGCCGAACCATCAGTTTACTTGCCAAGTTTGTCTTGTCCATGGGCTGGCACTTTGGAACTTTGGGCGAGCTGAAGGTCCACTCGACGAATCGCCAAGTGGCTTTGGCGAGTACCAACTTTGCTTTCCTTCAATATTTTCAGCTTTTTTCCCGCTCTTTTTGGCCTCGTAATGTCCTTGCGTTGCTCTTTTACCTTCATTGCTGCAAATTAACATTTTAATATCAGTTATGAGCATAAAATAGGCATTGAGGACACTAATTCCTTGAATATTAAGTCCTAAATGAGTCGAAATCCCCGACTCATCACGTATCTTCAGGGCTGTTGTGCCAGTGAGATAGAAGGTGTTTGTTGATTATTTGGAAGTATCTATGGATATATATTGTGAAGTTAAGGATCTCTTACATGTATCAATTTGTTGAATAGAGATTCTAATTAGGAATAGTTATAGTTGCCGATGGCTTGCAGTAGTTTCTTCTTGATTTTGGTTTCCACTGTTGTTACTTTAAAGACGAAGATTGTTTAGATGGTATTTCAAAAGTTTTTTTTCAAGGACTTCATTCTCCTATGACCCTTCTTCATAATCCTCTTTCTAATATTTTTTTTTTTAAAATTGAGCCACAAAGTGGTGTTTTGGATATTGGTTCTCCGGGAAGTCCTTTTCTGTCATTAAGAGGGGTTATTATTGTTGTATATTGATGGTGTTAAGGTTTTTGAGGGACTAGGGGTTGGTTTTATTCTTATTTGAGTCATGTAAGAATGTTGTTGGATCAAATGAAGTGAAGTACACCTAGAAATCGTGCCTCGGAAGCCCAACCCTCCTTTGAGATCTGGTTAGGTGTTTCATTTAGCTACCATTTATTATTGTTATTGGACTAATCATATGCTTTGATTTTGTCTAGTCATGAGTGGGACATTCACAACTTATTAATTTTCTATAGCTCGTTGTCACGACCATGTTGATTCTAGCAAATGTTACGTTATGATAGGTTGGTCCAGTTTCATACAGACACATTTGAGGCTTAAATTGAAAGGTATGTTAAGGGTTCCTTTTCACTTTATGGTATGACCTTTAAGGCCAAAGATTTTATATCATGCTTACGTTGTTATTCTACTAGTGGCCTTATAATATTGAGTTTTTCCCCACAACATCATATAATTACTATCTGCAACACTCTATTCCATACATTAAAACCAAGAAGAGCATGTTATGATTATATCGAGGTCACTGTTGATTACATGATATAATTGTGTTGTTTTATATCTTCCTACTACCACCTTTGAGCTTGTTTTGGGCTCAGTCGACACTGACATCGCAAGGTTTTTTAGAATAACTTGTTACTATTATCATGCCTTTAGGCCGGTAGGATTCACCTATGGGGAAGCAATTACATTATATTAACCTGCCTTTAAGACTAGCAGACCGTAACTACGTCAAAGGTAAGTTGTAACTAAGAGGCAATAACTCTATTTCATTACCGCACCTTTGGGCTTGGCAGACCGTGCCTACGGGTCATAAAGATCCTACCTACGGCTCTAGAAGGTTGTAATACAGGGCAACACTTATATTGTACCACAAAGCCTTAGAGTTGTATAGATTTATGACACATGTACATTTAGGTAGTTTAAATCAGATCGTCATTGGGTCAGTAAGGAGGTCATTATGGGTATCTAGTGAATGATTTCGCCTACTATGACATATGTCCATTGTATGCTATTTTTACCTGTTGGGATTTTGAGGGACAAACAAGGTTACTGTTTTCTATGTGTTATAGATGGTATCTTATGCCAGGAAGGCTAGTCATTTTAATTTTGCCTTGCTCCTGACCCTTTTTTTAGTTCTTACACTTAAATTCTAGCTTTCAGTTTGGCTTACATTCTCCATACATTATCTCGTACTGATGCCCCAATATTTGGGGGCACTACATTAATGCCTGGAAGCTCTAAAAAATGACTAAAAAGACCTTTCGGATAGCCTAGCCAAGTTTTAAAAATTTGGTTGACTCCGTTTCTTTCGGGGATCGCTAGAGTCTCAAAGGTTTGCCTTTTTTCTATTTATAGTGTTTGGGTAGGTTTAGGCTTATCCCACCAAATATTGAATTCAGAAAGACTTGTAGACTAGTCAGTTGAGTTTCATAGCTTTTATGTTTGACATTTTCCCCTTGTATGTTTGTTAGAGTTGTTTGTTAGCCAATTAGACATTATTATTGTTCTGTTGGAAGTTTAGAGACTCACTGACCTCATTGACGGTGGCCTCGATGGCCCGCATAAAGTTTATTGCTTTATATGAACTTTTGGGAGTACATGTTTTCTTTGTAGAGCTTTCAACAGGGGCCTTATCCGTCGAGGGATGATTCTTTAGCGGAGATATACTTGTGTGTTTTCTTGATTGTGTGTTTTTGTTATGCGCCCTTGGCAAATAGTTTAGAAGGGTTGGCTTTGACCTATGTTTTGTCATTTAGTGCAAGTTACACCCCCCGATTTTAGGACGTGACAAACTGGGTATCAAATCAATATCACATTCTAGGGATCTTGAAAGCCATGTCTTGTAGAGTCTTTTTTATAAGTGTGTTGTACACCACATTTTCTAAAAATGAAGCTTCAAACATTTTTCTAGAAAGTTACCTTTTTTCTTGCTCAAATCGTGCTATAAAGATGAGTCATAAAGGTTGAGTTCTTCGGTCTAAGATTTGTATTAGGCTTGTACTCAAACCAAACATAATTATAATATGGACGTCACACTAATTTATGCCAATGTACAGAACATAGAGGTGCTTTGGCATCAACAATATATGACTTAGAGGGTCGAAAGAGGACAACATAAAAGGGATAGGCCCATGGGTTTTCGATAGAGGCCTAGGGTTGCTCTAGACCTCATGATTTTTGGGGACCACCTATACCCCCTTAAATGAAATCCTATAAGGTAACAGATGGATCACTAGGGGTTGGTCTTATCCCAGTGAGAGCGCATGATACATCAGGCTCATAGTAATAAAGTTCCCTAGAGAAGTTTTGATCAGTTGTGCCACATTGTGATACATGAAATAAATACATAAAAGGAGATGCCGTTATGGCTCCAGAACATGCTATTTTTTAACCAAGATGATCATATAAAAAGATATTCTCCATTTAGGGACCAACAAGGTTCATCAAAGAAAGATAGATTAGAAAAAAGATCATCTTCCTTCGTATATCTAATAGAGCATGCTTCCTAGATTTTATCAGGTAGAGGTCAATGCCAAAATGGATCATCTAGTTTTGACAATGGCAAGAATTGCACATATGCACTATAGGTCATCAAGATTCATAGTTATTGCCAAATTTTGTGAAAGGTATATTATGTGGTTGCTCACACTATGTATGTTTTATAGATCTAGTCTCCATATTATCCTATGTTATCCCATTACTTGCTGGGAAGTTGTGTATATTACTAGAGCTATTGCAATGAACTTTTCATTATGTATACCCCTATTAGTGACTGTATTATTGCCTAGACGGTCTATAAAGATTATATAATTAAGATTGTTCGCCACTAGATCTTTACAACCCTGATAGAGCTAGAGATGCTTGACTTTTATATTTATTACGGCCATGGATTGGCTGGTATCTTGTTACGCCAATTTTAAGTGTTGAGCGACAACTGTTAGATTCAAATTTCCAGGGAATGCATTTCAAGAATGGAAGGGTAATGTGGCAATGCCGAAGGAAAAGGTTTATTTCCTATCATTTGGCAGGGAAAATGATCGCTAGAGTCTACATTTACCATATTGTTAAATTTTATGATATTGATGCTAAGCTATCAAATCTTCAGTTTATTGTAGTGGTTATTGAGCTTTCCGATGCACTTTTAGATATGATTCTTGGTATTACCTTATGACGAGAGATTGATTTTTCTATTGATACATTATGTGATGATCAAATATTATCAATTCTTTCACATAGAATTGCACCAGAAAAATTAAAGGAATTAAAGGAGCAACTAAAAGATTTTTAGAAAATGGCATCATCAGTCCTAGTGCACCATAGGTTGCACCACTGTTCTTTGAGGAGAAGAAAGATAACTTAATGCAAAGTTGGATAGACAACCCAAAACTGAATAATAAAATACAAATGTCCACTACCAAGGATTGATAGGGTTTTATAACAACCATAAGATGCTCGATGCTCCTCAAAGATTGATTTAAATGTAGAGTACCACCAAGAACCTATTCATGAGGGTGATATTCCAATGAAAAATGCCATGCTCGAATATGGTAATTTGAGTTTCTTGTGATGCCTTTTGGGTTGACAATCACCCCAGGAGTATATATTGACCTAATGAATCATATGTTTATGTTTTTCTTAGGATTTTTGTCATTGTTTTTATTGTTGATAATCTAGTATATTTCATTCAGAGATAAAACATAGAGACCATGTCTGAGAAGTGCTTTAAGTAGTCTAAGATTAGAGGTTGTATATATTGCTCCCTAAGTGTGACTTCTGCTTGCATTATATTTCCTTGTTGGGCGTTATTGTATTAGATGCTTGTATTCAAGTTGACTTTTAAAATATTGAGGTTGTGAAGCTTGGGCCTAGACCCACAACCACTATAAAAGTTTGTAGCTATCATGGAATATAATTGTATTAGAGGGTTTGTGGAAAGATTTTTTTCACTTTCAACATCGTTGACAAAGGTGACTCAAAAAGAAACTAAATTTCATAGGACCACAACCTACGAGTGATGTTCCCAAGAACTGAAAGATAGATTGACTTCAGCATTGGTTCTCACCTCACCAGAAGGTCTAAAAGGGCTACACAATGTATTGGGATGCTTTAAAGCACTAGGCTGATTTGTATTTTAATTCAACACTAAAAGGTAATTCCTTATACTTCTAAATAGTTAAAGAAGAATGAGAAGCACTACCTAACCCACGATTTAGAATTGGCTATATTTACTCATGCCCCAGAGATTTTGAGGAATTACTTCTACGCCAGTAATGTTTATATTTATATAGATCAGAGGTGTCCCTAGTATATTCTGAGATAAAAAGTGTTCAACCTGGGACAATGCTGATAATTTGAGTTTTTTTTAAAGACTGACATGTATATCATATACGTTCTAGGAAAATCTAATATAATAGTGGATACCCTTAGTGTTAAGTTTATTAGCAGTTTATTTTATATGGGAGTGGAGAAGCAACAAATGTTATAAAACCTCTATTAGCTAGCCAGTTTGGGGCTTAGACTAGTTGACTCTAATGATGCTGCGATTATAGATCAAGAAATAACAGTGTCACCTCTAGTTGTGAGGTGAAGGTGCCAGAATAAAACAATCCCAACATAGAGCAACTTAGAGGAAAGTCTTAGCAATAATAGTCTTTAGCCTTGGATATAACAGAAGATAGAGTCATCAAATTCAAAAATCAATAATGTTTTCCAAATATTGCATGGCTTAGAAAATATATTATGGAAAGGGCACACCATTCTCATTACTCTATTTACTTGGGATCCGCAAAAATGTATCATGATATTAAGGAGATTTATTGGTGTCATGGATGAAGAGGAACATATCTAAGTTCAAGACATAGTGCCCAAAAAGTAACAAGGTAGAGGTAGAGAATTAGAAGCCTAGTGGGGAGATTCAAGAGATAGCTATTCCATTGTAGAAATGGAAGGAAATAAATATAGATTTTGTCATAGATTTTCCTTGTGCAGTGATAATTTGATTCTTTTTGGATGATTATGGATAGGTTGATAAAATTGGCCCAATTCGTGCAAGTTAGGGCAATGTTTATAGTTGATGATTATGTTGTGTAGTACCATAGTGATGTAGTCAAATTTTATGGTGTTCTCATATAGGTTATTTCATATATAGGGGTATAGTTTACTACACATTTTTGTAGATCTTTCCAGTAAGGTTTTAGGACTCAGGTTAAGCTTTGTTCAACTTTTGATCCTCTTACTAATTGCTAAACAAAATGCACAATCAAGGCACTCAAAGTTATCTTATGGGAATGTGTGCTAGATTTCAGAGAGAACTAGGATAATCACTTCTCACTTATTGAAATTTTTTATAAATCAACTATCCTTTAAACATTAGTATTGCACCGTCTGAGGCTTTCTATTGGTAGAAATGATGATCCCTTATTGATTGGTTCAAGGTCAGATAGTCAAGTTTTTTTAGGACTTGACATAGTGCAATAGGTCTCAAAAAAGGTTATGTTGATCAAAGACCGATTGATGAAAACATAGATCCATAATAGATAATATACTGATGTTAGGCGATGTGAAATAGAGTCCAACAATGTGAGCCGGGTGTTTGGCTGGCTTCAAAGGTATGTCCTGGCAAAACTTTTTCATGGGCCATCACAAAGGCCGGGATTTTATGTTCAAATCTGACTACGAAAGAAAGGACATGGATGTCAATTATATGTAGCCGTATCACCCCAAGTGGGAACATTAGAAACATTCCGATGTTGCGGGCATAAATAGCGGCATGTGTACTTAATGATTTCCTATTGAATATAGGACATTCGATCGTGTATGAGTTTCAAGAATTCAGAAGGCATGACAACGTATGCCTTGTTGTTCTCTCTTTGATCACAAAGCTTTGAAAATAGGCGGAGGTAGAGGTTCTTCCTAGTGAAACTTTAATGGAGCCCAAAAATCAATTTTCCCCTAAAAATGCATGGTGAGGGCATGATGGTAAAAATCAAGAAGAGGAAGGTTGACTACAGCATGTCTGTGCATATGGAGGATAATTCTCCTACACCTCTAGTTGTGGAACCCTTTGAGTAATTGGAAAGTGAGTTGTCGATCGTCAAAGAGATAGTGATGAGGCTGCCTCAAAGGCCGGGTGAGTTATCTTCTGAGCCGGTATCCTATGTTCCCAAAGTGAGTTTGATGCCTACTTGATCGATCAAAAGAAGCAGAAAGATCAACTTGCAAATTTGGAAAGGCCTACGCCAGTTTGGCTAAGTCATATGGTGATTTACGCATCTCATATGGTAAGATGAAGAAACGGGAGAAGAGTAGAGACAGATTCTTTACTCGAATGTGGAAATGGGTTAAAGGTCTTTGGAATGTTTTGAAGGTGAATGAGCCACTCATGACTTCTAGGCGGGAGGAAGATGGAGATGAGCTCGCTACATGGAGAGATTATGGTGGAGATAAGGATAGCGAGGCCACTGATCCGATGGAGAGGATTGAGGCATCCCTTCATATCCTCTTTTGAGTTTTAAAGTTGTGCTGTGAGGACACAACATCTATTTTAGTTGGTGGTGCTCTCCTTTGGGTTGTTTTGTTTTGTTTTAATTGACATTTTGGATTGTTCTTTTTGAGGTTTTTGTTTATTGTGTGGACTGGTCATTTTTATTATGTTTTAATTTTATTATAATAGTATTTTTTTTGTTAGTTTCTGTTTTGTAGTAATAAATTGAGATGATAGTGTTTCATGTTTGTATGCCTTGAAGCAGGGGAAGCCTGAGTACCAATTTCTTGTGAGTTTGGAAGGTCCGTGTGAATGCTCAATGAAAAGGGTTGAATTTTCCCAATTATAGATCAGGTGTTATCATTCTTAAGGGCAAATCACCATTTTTTGAGTGTTGTTTGCTTTGTGGTGCTTTGATATGACGCTGTGACTTGATTTGTACTAATAGATTTAATCAAGCCTTGTGAATCTTAAAATGAGCACCCCTCCAAAATCCCCAAAAACTTTTGTGAAAATGGATGACTCGTGACAATGTTTTGACTCTTTTTGTGACTCCAATTTACTAGGTGGTGATGTGAAAAATAAATATTTTGTTCTTGACAAGGCAGTGATATTGATCCTTCTTGAATAGTGTTTATGTCATGTGTGGTGAGTTTTTATGAATAATTCCTTTTGTTCAACTGTGTTAACTAGAACTTGCCCAGTCAGTCTTGAAATGTTAATTTTGATGGAGTTTGGTTTGAGAAATGATCATAGGCTTTCTTTTATTGTCCTTGAAGTCCACTTAGCCTAAATATCCCATCTTTGCACTAATTATATCCTTAGTTGTCCCCTTTCAGCCTTGTTATTTTTATTGGCAACCACATTACAAGCCTTATCCTTTTTGAAAAGTAACCTACTTTTGAACTCTTCCCTCCTTGAACTTGAGAATGGTGAAAGTTGAGGCTAAAAGCCTAAGTTTGGGGTGTTATGGGAAACTTATAAATAAATGCATACCACAAGAGGTTGAGCATGGAGGAGAAAATTTAAAAGAAAGAAAAAGTAGTGAAAACGAAAGAAAGAGTTTCAATAAATGAGACTTGAATCCACTTAAAGTTGAAAATGGTTGCATGTGGGGTATCTTGAATGGGTGTAAGAAAAAAAAAGAAAATGATGTGATGTGTGCATCGAGTTGAAAAATGAAGAAAGAGTGGAAAAATTGTTGCGTAGTGTTTCAGGAGGGTGTAGTAACTTGTACCTCAATGATATCCTAACCTTCCCTAAGCCTACATTACAACTTTAACAAAGTCCTTTGAGATATCCAACTGAATGAAGTTCTTTAACTGTTGTTTGAAAATAAAGGCAAGCCTATAGTGTGACACTTGTGTACATGAGATGATTCGTTGTGAGTGTGAATGTTTGCATTGTTGTCCCTTGTTTTGTGAATAATTGTGTATGTTTTGTGGGATATTTCATTTCTTGTGAGGGCATGAATACTAGGATAGATTGGTGAAGTTTATTGATTCCGAAATTGAGTCAAGGGAAGTTGTTAGTGTACTAGTAATTGTTCATTTCTTGAGGATTCTTGTTTTTGCTTGATCATTCTTGAAAGTGGTTAAGTTTTGAAATTGTGCTTAAACTTGAGGGAGTGCTTGGAATGGAAGTCACCTACTGGCTTACTATTTATTAGTACCAACCAAAGCCATGACCATGATCCTTAGTGAAAGTGGAAGAGTGTTGTGCTTAAATTTTGTGCCTCTTGTGTTTTGGATTTTAGTTTGCTTGAGGACAAGCAAAGTTTTAAGTTAGGGATGTTGATAGTGGTAGATTTGCACTCATTTGAGGCTTTTTTTTTAATGATTTTGTGGCACTCAAGTAGCGAAAGAGGATTATTACCCATTGAATAATGCTAATTTCAGGTGTTTGTTGCTGGAAGAAAAAATGATGCACAAAAGTGGAAAAAAGCTGAAAGTGTCAGAAATTGAGCCCTAGATCTCGCACCTGCGAGCTGGTGTTCGCTCTTGCGAATAGTCAACCAAAGTCATCTGGTCACTTAAGCGATGATGCCAGATTTTCTTTTGCGAATTGGTCAAGAAAGGCGGAGTTCTCTTAAGCGACAATATGTTCGCTTTTGCGACATCTGCTATTGTGATATCCTAGCCGCTTTTGAAGAGACCCCGTATTGAGTCAAGGGAAGATTTGGAAATTATCAAGCATTGGACCCAAATTAAGAAAATCGGGCTGGAGGGGAGCATTATTGAGGATCCATGAATTTTTAGATAGAGAATATTGTAAGGAGAAAAACTCATCTTTTTAGTTTAGAGTAAATTTTTTTGTTGTTTTTTATTTTTGGTTGAGACTTCGAAGGCAAGTTACCTCATAATTCATCCTTTGGTTTGAAGATTGTGTTTCTAATGCTAATATTGTTTATCCTATATTCTTTCCCTTTCTTGGCATTGCATGAATTATCGGTGTAATTTCTCATCGAGATTCGAGTTTTGTGCTAGAAATAGGCAATTCCTTTGGGTCTTTGATTTCTCATCCTATTGCTTTTGTATTTGATTCAATGGTTAATATTTATGAATTGGGTTTACTCTTGTCTTCTAATTTAAATTTATGAATTGAGAGTGAACCCTCAATTCGAGCATCCGATATTTCTGGGTTACTTGAAGATAGAATCCACGGAGTGGGAGATTTGATTGATAATCACATTTTAGCTTTGAATCTTCAATTTGAGACCGAAAGTAGAAAATCTAGGGTTTCATTGTTGAGTGCGAGGCTTGCTTGAAAGAGATGTCTAAGTTAAGGTAGAGGGCTGTTTTGTTGAATTACATGATTGAGACTGAAAGGAGATTTCATGAAATAGTCATTTTAGACCGAAAGGAGATCAGGATTAACCTATGATGACCTAGCCTACCAATGAGTTAGTGAGTGTGTGCTGAGATTTCAATGGATTGTTGATTGAGCATTGAAGCCTGAATTTCCCAAGTCCCGATTACCCCTTGCTTGATTTGTTCTTTTCCCAACACCTTCATTTGGATTACTAAGTCAGTATCTTAATTTGACAATTGTGTATTGTTGTATTTAGATTGAAGCTTGTAGCTATTAGTTCTCTATCTTTTTAATCGCCGACAAATTATTCTCTTTGGGATTCGACCCTTACTCTTAGTTGGATATTTTTGTTGATGACAACCGCCTACTGTTTTAATTAGTTTTGTGGAATAATTTTAGGATTAACCGTACCTACGGGATGGGCAGGTTGTACCTATGGGGCATCACTTACATTATATTAACATGTTTTTGGGCCGGGCAAACCGTACCTACGAGACCGGCTGTCTGTACCCACGATATGGGGAGTCTGTACCTACGGGGCAGCAGTTACATTACATTACCTATCTTTATGGATGGGTAGACCGTACCTAGGGTCCGGGAAGATTGAATATACGAAACAAGCAGGCAGTATCTAGGGGGCAACACTTGTAGGGTACCACAAAACCTTAGAGTTATTTTGATTTATGACACATGTATATTCAGACAGTTCAGATCAAATTATCATTAGGATCAAGGTTATGGGGTCAGTATGTGTATTCGAAGATTGTTTGTGCCTAGTAGGTCTTATGGTAATTGTATGTTGTTTGTACTTTTCGGGCTTATGGGGCCAGTTACGGTTATTGTTTGCTATGTGTTATAGGTGGTATCTTATTGCATGAAGGTAAGTTATGGTACTTCTCTTTATTATTGACCCATATCAATAGTCCTTACACTTCATATTTAGCTTTTAGTTTGCCTTACATGCTCGGTACATTATTTTGTACTAACACCAAATTTTGTGTGGGTGCTACATTCATTCCTGTAGGTTCTAAGCGATGACCAGAGAGACCTATCGGGTAGTTTAGTTGAGCTTCAACAAGTTGGTTGAATCCTTTCCTTTCAGGGGTCGCCATAGTCTCAAAGGTGTGTATTTTTGGTATTTATTGTTTTTGGGTAGGTTAGGGCCCTATCCCAGAAAGTATTGTATTCAAAGAAGCATGTAGACTAGTGATTTGGGTTTCATAGTCATGATGGTTGCCATTTTTGCCTTGTATGTTTGATAGTTATATCTTGCTAGCCAATATAGCCTTGTTGTTGTTTTGTTTTCTATTTAGTGGCTCCCTGGCCTCGTTTACATTGTATATACATGTTTTCAATTTATGTATAGAGATCACGGTGGCCTCAATGGCCAACATAACATTTATGCTTTTCAAGATATATTGGTGGTCTCGACAACAAAAATAGGATTATGTGCTACCTTCTTATTGCTTTATATGAATTGTTGGGAGTAGATGTTTTCATTCTAGAGCTGTCAACAGAGACCTTGCTGGCTTAGGGATGATTTAAAAGACGAGATATACTTGTTTGTTTTCTTGATTATGTGTGGCTACTATGCGCCATTGGAATATAGTTCATCAGGGTCGTCATTGAAGTCCTATGTTTTAGCATTAGGTGCAAGTTGTGCCCCCCAAGTTTGGGGCGTGAAAATGTAATGAAAGGAAACACAATTAACCATAAAAGATATAAAAGAAGGTCTTGGAGGTGAGAAGTTATATAGCTCCCACACAGTCCCAATGATCCCAATACATAGCTCAAGCAATTCCTGACCTAATATAATGAAAATCAACTCATCCAAAGCTCTTTAGACGAACATATCAATTTCACATTTTTAATAAGTGATTTGATTTTTGGGAAAGGCTTTCAAATAAGACTACTTAAATACATTTAATGAACGCGCATATGTGGCTGCAATCGGCATGGTCCACAGGGTCCTGTAGACCCTCACCCTTCTTCGTGAACGCAAGAGCCCATTGATAATGCTCAACTACACTTCATCTAATTCTAAGTGTAGACGATCGCAATCTAGTATAAACCCAACGAAGAGTTGGGGTTGATCCCACAGAGAGTGATACGGTAGAGAATTCAATTAGGAAATGAAAGATGTGTTCTAATCGATTGTAGGAATAGAAATTATCAAAACCATTAAAGTAAATTATAGGGGTTGACAGCTAGTGTCAAAGGGGGGGGGGGGGATAAGGTTTGTCACTTAACAACTACTAAAACAGGGGAGTGATCAAGTAGAAAGGGATCCTTGGAGATCTGATCGATTAATTGGCAATTTTGCTATACGGGTGATTACTAATTACCTAAAGTTGCTGAATCTTAGTGGGTAGGCTAGACTATAAATGCAATAGCCATCTCTCGATCAACTATCACGATTCAAGCGAGTTCTCTCGAACATCGACAAGCATACGATTAAGAAAAACCTAAAACCTCAATTAATCTACTCTCTCAAGCAAGATTGGTAGGATCAAATTTAAGATTCACTTTCTCAAGCTGAACCCACAATAACCCAATCACTACAATTATCAATTGATAACCTTAATTCTAAAACCTCTTTCTCAAGCAAGCATAGAATACTAGCCTAGAACTGCATTTGCAACTACAATTCATGAGTTAAAACTCAATTATCAATCGAACCCACTTTAGAACAACAATTAAATCAGTAATTACCAACACCCATAAGCTAATTGAGACAATTTATCACATAATCACACCCCCGAAAATGGGGGTTTTAGCCGCACATTATAAAAGGTAGGAAAATATTACACACTATGTTCTCCATCAGCTGGGTAACAAGATTCAAGTCTTCACAATAATTCAAATCAACTTAAAATCAAAACCCACGTGAAAATCTACTCAAAAACTCTAAAGTTAGTGTTTAGGATAAAAAATTCAGAGTCAAACAATGGTAGGATTCACTACAAATTTCAGAACTCCTCGAAATCTTTTAAAATTTTGCATTTATACTCTTTCAGCTTTTCAGCTTTTTGACTGATCGGCGGTATTTGTCGATCATCGCCGACCAGGTCAGCAATGCACCAAGTGGCCCTCTCTATCGCCTTCTTGTCTTTCCTCTTCACCATTCACACTCTATAACTTAAGGCGATCAGAATCATTGTCGCCGATTGTCCATGTCCATCGCCAAGTTGGTTTTCCCCAGGGCTGGCACGCTGTAACATTAGGCGAGCTGAAGTACCACTCGGCGAGTCGCCGAGTGGTCTTGGCGATTGTCAGCTTTCATTATCTTTATTTTTTTCAGCTTTTCCGCTCCTTTTTGCCCGGTAATGTCCTTGCCTTGCTCTTTTGCCTTCCTAACTACAAATTAGCATTTAAACATCAGTTTAGAGCATAAAATAGGCATTGAGGACACTAATACCATGAATAATAAGCCCTAAATGAGTTGAAATCCCAGACTCATCACCCATCCCCGAACATGAAATCTCAAGGCTCCATATCTTCATGAATGCATAGTAGGGCCCCCAAACACAAAGACAAATTTCTAGGTTAATCTATGAATGCTACTTCAAGCCCCTGAATGTGAAGATAAAAGCATGGTGCACTAGATCAAGTAGAACTTGGAAAATATGCTCCGAAGTGGGCTCACGATTCATTCGGAACCATGTGCAAACAAACAAACTATGATACCCAAACAAATGCGGTATTCTTGACTCAACAGAGATGTCAAATTTTCATACCGAGGTCATCTGGACAAAAACTGGGTCTCACAACCAAGTTCTTTTTTAATCCAAAACCCATGAGATTGTCCTAATGAGCCCGAATGTGTTGCTACCCGCACCAAAAGTCTTCCCAGACCAGAGATGCATTCCAGAGCGAATATGTCAAAATTGAATTCTGATGTTGTCGACTAGAAATTTTGACCGAAGTTAATCATTAAAGTTTCAAAACATCCAAAACACAAAAATTCACATAAATATAAAACAAAAGTCTAGTTGACAGAACTGTTAGTCCCAACAAGTCATAAACGATTTGGGGTCACTATAGGAAAGCTATAAATGCCAAAAATAATGCAATAAAGAGGAAATGAACCTGAGGATCTTTATAACATCCACTACTTAAAGGACTTTCATCCTCTAAAAGAAAGAGTCAAGAAGTACTTCAAGGCTTTAATAAGTGAGGAAACTAATCTCGTATCTCATGCTTAATCTACCAGGTTGCCTTATTAACTATAAAATGATACCACTTGACCTTAACAATAAGAATGGCTCTCACCGCAACCGCCTCTCATCTTTGGCAAAAATAACGCTATATACATTGGTCTAAGCTTTCCATGCCTCCAAAATTTCATCACAACCTAAATGGGAAATACTCAAAAGATATTCCCAGTAACCAACTCCAAATCTTAAAGGTCGGTGCCTACGGTGAGCATAACTCTTATGCGTGCTCTATGCTGACCTAAGCCTATTCTGAATCACTAGAAGTCTATAAAGATCCACTTAATGCAAATCAATACAACATGGCCTAGGCTCTAAAGATTCAAACTAACCAACTAGAGAGTAACATAACGTACAATATAAGGCTGTAGACAGGGCCAATATGAATACTCGAGTGGTATCTATTATTATTTAGAAACTTCACTAAGATTATTAACAGGTCCCACTAAACTCCAAAGTCCAATACATAAACCTGCATCATATCTTTCAAAATTTGAATAGTTCACCTCGACTGCCCATCAATATGTCGATGAAAATTTGTGCTAAGATTAACTCGGGTACCCAACTCCTCTTGAAAGATCATATAGAATCTCTAAGTGAATTGAGAACTCCTATCTTAAATATAGGACTTAGGCACCTTGTAAAGTTGAACTACCTCTAGAATATAGACACGATCCTACCTCTTGGCAATGAAAGAAAACTGAATGGGAAGGAAGTGTGTTGACTTGGTCAATCAATCAACGTTGAACCAAATAACATCAACACCTCTAGAAGTTTGAGGCAATCAATTAATGAACTCCAAAATGACCGTAACTCAAAACTAACATCGACAACTTCCACAAGGCCTTATCTTGTGAGTAGATTCCTCTTTTGGTAATCAAGACAATTTTTGAGTTTCTAAAGTTTTATCTATGAGAACTATTTACGATTAATAGTTCCATCAATGATCCAAAACGTGGTCCGTAAATCTCAGGAAAATTTCAAGTTTGAGGATTTTATTTCATGAGCTCAATTTATATTTCGTAAAGTTATTTACGATGCATACAATGGACCTTAAAAACTTTGGTCATAATCCTTGTTTCTCTAATTGATTCAGAAACCTCATTTATGATCTGTTGTTCCTTTTACTGGCCATAGAAGTTGTCCATAAATCTCATTTTTTTTTCAGCAGACATATATTTTAAAATCTCTCATGATATGGTCTGTGCCTTAGATCTTCTGGGTATTTCAACTTATGACTACAAATAACTATTGGTTTGACATGCATTGGATTAGGACCAGTGTTACTCGACAGACCTCCTTGAGGTTGTGAGTTGTGAAAACTAACTAACTTCTAATATTTCTTCTCCTGATTTTGAGTAGCTAGTTGATTGTTTCACACATCTACAACTAGCTTTGCCTGATCTGCTAAAAGTTGCTTAACCATATCATCTGTACTCATGCTATGTTGCTTAGAACATTGATGATTACCTTAGACTTTTTGTTGGTACTACTTTCCATTAACTTGAGGTTTTTATTGATGCTAATTCTTATTTTAATTTAAAATTTCTCCCCATGATAAGGTTTGGTGGTTACACCAATTTAAATTGCAACTGTTTGTATAGTTTTCGATCCCACACCACGAGAAGCATTTTCCACAAAGTTTATAAAACTTTGATTTGACCCAAAAAAATCAGTAGTATGAACTCTACTAACATAAACTTTGGCCCGCACTTGAGGTTGTTTCACCACATTTACTGTATCATGTTGCTTCCATAAGTTCATTTTACTTAAGTGAGTGTTCATGAGGTTATGCATTGTAAAAGTTTGTGCTGCTATGGACGTCAATCCATCTACCTCTAACACACATGGTGTTGAATGTATCATTGCTCTAGAGCCTCCTCGATTTCACTGAGGACCTCTTCACGTGCTTCGATTAAGCAATGTAAATAACTCCTTGATAACGCTCAACTACACTTCTTCCGATTCAAAGTGTAGGCGGTCGCTAACAACTATAAACACAACGATGAGTTAGGGTCGATCCCACATGGAGTGATACAGTAAAGAATTCAAGTACGAAGTAAAGATTTGTTCTACTCTTTTGTAGAAATAAGAGGCTACGCAACATAAAATAAATCAAGATGTTTCAATTATCAATATCAAAGGGGGGATTTTAATGACCAATTGCAAACAAAAACACTTAACACGAGATTTGAACAATTAGAAAGAGGACCTTAGGAGTGTGAGCAATCGAATACTAATTTTTCTTAATGGGTCATTATTAATTTTTGTAAGTTGTTGAATCAAAATGGGTAGGATATGTTGTAATTACGATAGCCATTTCTCAATCAACTATCATGTTTCGAGTGAGTTCTCTCGAACCTCAAAAGCTTAACAATACAAATCAACCCATTTACTTAATTAAACCCACTTTCTCAAGCTGGGTTATAAAGATGCAAATCAATACAACTACCAATATTCATTCTACTCTAAGCATCTTTTATAAGAAAGCATAGAGAGCTAAGCTAGAACCGAATTTGCAACTTTAGTTCATAAATGAAAACATGAATAAACAATTGAACCCATTTCAAAACAACATTAAATTCAACAATTAACAATACCCATAAGCTAATTTATGTATTCGATTACATAATCACACCCCTAAGGGAAGGAGTTTTGGCCAAACATAGAAAAAAGTAAGAAATCGTTACCAACAAGATTATCCATCCAAATTGTTAACAATCTGCAATGCTCAATGCCAAAATTAAGACTAGAATCCTAAAACCTCAAATCCAAGATCCAAATCCTCTCCCAAAAGTATTCAACAATCTCAAAGTCTGTAAAATGTTCTCAAAACTGGGTAATACACTCCCTTGGAACTCCTTTTCTCTTTTCAAGAAATAAATTTATACGTTTCCAAAAACATCCCAAAATCTCAAGATGAAGTCCAATCGACGACATTAGTCGGGATTTCCGAACGACTTGGCGATCCGCCGAAATGCACATCTTCTTGCCCTTAGCTTGACTTCAGCGTCCAATTGATCTGGAAGATTTGGCGAACTCGGTTGCTATCGCCGGTCCATTCGGCGCATCGTCGAAGTGTATTTTCACTCACCGAGTTGGCTTGATCCATGGGCTACTTTGCTGGAAGATTTGGCGAGCTGGAGGGGCACTCAGGGAGTCGCCGAGTGGCTTTTGCGAGCTCTAGCTTCACTTTTAATCAGCTTTTCCAGCGTTTTCGCTCCTTTTCGCATTGTAATGTCATTGCTTTATTCTTAAGCCTTTATTGCTACATATAAACACATTAACATCAATTATGAGCACAAAATAGGCATTGAGGACACTAATTCATTGAATAATGAGCCCTAAATGAGTCGAAATTCCCGACTCATCAACACCCCCAACTTAAAATTTTGCTTGTCGTCAAGTAAAACACAAGATCGATCAGGCCAAAAGGGTTGTCTACAAGTAGTGATGTTTGAAACTCAACGTGAATGCACTCAAGGTCCAATCCACACATGCAATGTTCAATTGTGCACAAAAAGTTTCAAACTATGACTCGCCATCATCAAATAGAGTTCAAGCTCAAAATGCTCACTTCAAATGCAAATTCATGCCCAACAAGAGTATTCGAATGCCATCACATCAAGAATGATTCCATGCTCTCACAAAGCCAATCAGGGATCACAAATAAGGAATCGACATCAACTCTCTCACTCCCAATGAGAAAAACATACATAATTTTACCCATAGGCTTGTCTGTATTTTCCAACCAACACATCACTCGGCTCATGCAAGATCACAAAGGTCTTCCAAGGCTTGTAATTGGACTGAGGGTATGGGTATAATCATTTTGGATTAGTGACTTCTACCTTCATGAAGCATGGCTCAAATTTCACTTCTTTTCCTTTTCTTTTATTCTTTTCATCTTCACAACTCATCCTTGGCCTATTCATAGCACATAAAAACTTTGTTCGAGTTCATCAGACAGCCATTTTATTTCCACAACATTGCATAATGGATACAAATTCATCATTTCTTTGCTTTCTTTTTTACTTTCCACCTTTTTTATTTTTTTATTTTATGGAGGGGTTCCATCATTTTTCCACACATGCCTTCATGGATGAATTTCATGAACTTGTTGCTAGATTTCTTTCCTCATTCTTACCACACCCTCAATTTAGGATTTTGGCCTAAGTTGGCTATTCAAACAAACGAATACTTCACGAAGGTTGTAGGTGGGAGGACAAGGTCATTTGCATTCATGTTTCATCCGAATAAAAGGTTAGTCTCAAATGGTGCCAAGCTAAGTTCACGTACTCACAAGGTGGTCACACAAAGGTATAACAAATAGCTTCACTCTCAAGAATTCATGCCTAAGATCATTTCCTTCATTCACCAAACTTAGTCATTTGGACCAACATGGCAAGTTCTAGGTATCATCATGCATATATTTCAAGTAAACCTCACCACACAAGGCATTCAACACAATCATCGATCATGACTCTAGAAGCTAAGCTCGCGTGAAACGGTCATTGCAAGACTCACATCGACCATCGGACTAGTCACAAAGAGATGCAAAGATTTCGCACAAGAGTTATGCAACTCATATTGCCTTGTTAGACTTGCACAACATATCGTTCATAAAGAGCACTATTCAAGTCATCGATATTGATCATAACCGACACTCAAATGTACAAGCGAACAGTAACGACATTCACAATCAAGAAATCAAGATAGACTTTCACCCCACCAAAAAGGCTTAAGCAGTGTCCTTAATGCAAAATAAAAACGTAAAGTATCAACATGGAATAAAATGGAGGGAGAGTAAGGTTCAATGAATTAGAGGATGAAGTTGGAATTGAAAGAGTTAGAGGAGAAATAAGTCTTCAATTCGAATGCTAATCGGCGAGCAAAATAAACGCCACCGATCCACTCGGCGCGTTGCCTAGTAGAATTCAGCTCACCAAAATTTACAAAAAGCCAGCCCCTCGGTTGATGCAAAGGGCGAGCTTGATCTCGCTCGCCGATCCAACTCGGTGAATTGCCGAGTGAGTTGTGATCTCGCCAAATATTCCAGAACTGTCCTCAATCTTGGCCTTCAAAAGGTGATGCGTTTGGGTGATATTGGGGACCATTCAACGACTCACTGAGTGCTCCCATCCCTCGCCCATTAGCCATTCTTCAGAAATAGGAACTCCAACCTACACATTCAACAAACGTTATTCAAAGCACAAAATACTAAAACTTGGGTTGCCTCCAAAGAAGTGCCTTAGTTAATGTCGTGGAATGACGTGGACATGCATTCAAGCATCTTCCAAATACACCATCTCAATAGCTGTCACGTTAGGGAACTCTCCAAAGTACAGCTTCAACCTTTTCCCATTCACCTTGAACACCAACCCTTCCTTGCTTTCAACTTCTATTGCCCCATTAGTGAACACCTGATTCACTTTGAATGGACCCGACCATTTTGACTTGAGTTTACCCGAAAAAAGTCTCAAATGGGAGTTATGGAGCAACACAAGATCACCAACTTTAAACTCATGCTGAAGGATCTTGGCGCCATGCCATTTCTTTATTTTCTCCTTATAAAGGGCTGAATTCTCATAAGCTCGCAGCCGAAACTCTTCCATTGCATGGAGTTGGTCAACTCTATCCTTTGACACATTCCCACCAATTCAAGTTCATGGCCTTCAAGGCCCACAACGCCACTGCTCAAGCTCAATTGGTAGATGACAAGATTTGCCAAACACCAATTGATATGGGTACATACCAATCGTGGTCTTGAATGCAGTTCGATATGCCAAAAGAGCATCATCCAACTTCCGATCCCAATCAGTCCGATTTGCGTTAACGATCCTGGCCAAAATTCCTTTAATTTCCCGGTTTGACACTTCAACCTGCCCACTTGTTTGCGGTTGATAAGGGGTAGGAACCTTATGATTGACTCCATATTTGCTCAAAAATGATGCAAACATGCGGTTACAAAATTGAGAGCCCCCTATCACTAATAATTGCACTTAGAGTGCCAAACCTTGTGAAAATGTACCACTTGAGGAATTGCACAACACTTCTCCCTTCATTGTTAGGCAAAGCTACAACCTCTACCCATTTAGAAACATAGTCCACAACCACCAAAATGTATTTGTTTCCATACGAACTCATGAAAGGCCCCATAAAGTCAATTCCCTAAACATCGAATAACTCTACCTCTAGAATAGGAGTGAGAGGTAATTCATGCCTTCGCGACACTCCTCCTTTGCTTTTGGAATTGAACACACCTTTTAATAAGAGAGTGCGCATCTTGGTACAATGTTGGCCAATAATAACCACTTTGAAGTACTTTAGCAGCTGTACACACTCCACTATGATGTCCTCCAACCGGTGACGCATGGCAAGTATCAAGAATTGCATCTACATCAATTTCCGGTATACACCTTCTAATTATGTGGTCCACCCATTCTCGAAATAGGTAACGTTCATCCCAAAAATACTTCTTCACATCGAACAAGAACCTCTTTCGTTGGTAAATATTTAGCCCACAGGGAAGAATCCCACACATAACATAATTTGCAAAATTGGCATTCCAAGGTAGAGTACTATTTGACACAACCATGAACGACTTATCATGAAAAGATTATTAAATATATTTCTTACCGAAAACAACAACATTCATTTCAAGCCTCGATAAGTGATCCGCCACTTGGTTCTCACACCCTTTTTGATCTTTGAACTCAAAGTCAAACTCTTGCAACAATAACACCCATCGAATCAACCTTGGCTTTGGATCTCTCTTAGCCATTAGGTAACCGATCATAGCATGGTCGGTGTGTACCATCACTTTGGTGGCCAACAAATAGGCTCTAAAATTTTCATAGGCATACACCATGGCTAACAATTCTTGCTCGGTGACGGTGTAGTTCTTTTGAGCTACATTCAAAGTCTTACTTGCATAATAAACTGGGTGAAACAAATTACCCTTTCGTTGGACAAAAAAATCTCTCAAAGACACACCATTTGAATCACACATTAGCTCAAATGGAATGCTCCAATCCGGAGCAACAATGATCAGAGCCGAAATGAGCCTTTCTTTTAGACACAAAAATGCTTTCATAAAAGCTTCATCAAACTTGAAGACACATTCTTTTTCAGGTAGCTTACAAATGATAAGCTACCTTAGAGAAATCTTTTATTAACCTCCGATAGAAACCTGTATGACCTAGGAAGCTCCGAACACCTTTAACTGAAATGGGAGGAGGCAACTTGGCAATAACTTCAACCTTCACCTGATCAACTTGTATACCATCCCCCGAGATTTTGTGCCCCAACACAATACCTTCATTGACCATGAAGTGACATTTCTTCCAATTTAGCACAAGGTTTGTTTCAACACATATTTGCAAGACTTTACCAAGGTTCTCAAGCCACTCTTCAAATGTGTCCCCCAATACCAAAAAATCATCCATGAAGACCTCCGTCGAATCCTCTATAACATCGGCAAAAATAGTGAGCATACATCTTTGAAACGTCGCCTGCGCATTACACAATATGAAGGGCATACTTTTGAAGGAAAATGTCTTATAGGGACATGTGAAAGTCATCTTTTCTTGATCTTCCGGTTATGGAGATTTGATTATAACCGGAATAATCATCAAATAAGCAATACCATCCACTCCCCGCAAGTCTATCAAGTATCTGATTTATAAAGGGCATTGGAAAATGATCCTTCTCGATCTATGCATTAAACTTCCTATAATCCATAAATACACGCCAACCGATAACCAGTCGCATTGGCAAACGTTCACCTTTATCATTTGGGACCACTGTTATACCACACTTCTTTGGAATACATTGCATGGGGCTCACCCACTTGCTATCCGCAATAGGGTAGACAACTCCTGCATCGAGCCACTTGATGATCTCCTTCATCACAACTTCTTGCATTGAGGGAGTTAACCTCCTTTGGTGCTCAACACTTGTCTTGCATTCACTATCCAATTGAATTTTATGAGTACAAATACCGGGAGGAATTCCCACAATATCGGCAATCGTCCATCCAATGGCGTTGGTATATCTTTTCAACACACTAATAAGCGCTTGCACTTGCCATTCAAGCAAATCTGCAGCAATAATTACGGGTAAAGTGTTTTTCGCTACCAAGAACACATAACGAAGGTGAGGGGGAAGTACCTTCAACTCGAGCTTTGGCGGTTCTTCAATGGATGGTTTCGCGGGAGGATTTTCCTGATTCTTCAAATTGATATCAACTTTCAAGGGATTCTTAGAATAAGAACCCAAACCCGATAGTGCAGCCACAACCTCATCATAATCTTGAATTTCTTCACCATGATAATTCAAAAGAACGACAGCTAAAGACTCATCCACACAAGAAACTTCACACGCACCAGCAACCGCTTCATCAATCACGTCAATGATTGATACCACATGGATTTAACTTGGTTGCTTCATCGATTTACATACATTGAAAGTAACTTCATCATCATTTACCAAAAATTTCAACTCACCACTTTCTACATCAACAAGAACTCTTCTAGTCACCAAGAACGGCCTACCAAGAATAATAAGAATCTCGGCATCAATCTCGCGATCAAGAATCACAAAGTCGGCTGAAAATATAAACCTGTCCACCTTCACCAAAATATCATAAAGAATGCCCATAGGACGCTCGATAGATCGGTCGGCCATGAGGAGACACATAGTTGTTGACTTAGGCTCACCTAGGCCAAGTTGTTTGTAAATGGCATAGAGAATCAAATTGATACTTGCCTCCCAAATCACACAATGCTTTAGCAAATTGAAATATCCCTATAGTACACAGAATGGTGAATGCCCACGGGTCATCTTTCTTGACAACCACGTTGCTCGTCATAATGGCGCTACAACTATGGGATACCTTAATTCTTTCAAAATCCATACTCCTCTTTTTGGTAACCAACTCTTACATAAACTTCACATAACCTGGCATTTCTAACTACATCACTACCAAAGGAAGATTGATAGATAGAGTTTTTAAAATGGAGAGAAATATTTGGAACTTCGCATCTTCATCCCTCTTCTTCAATCTTTGAGGAAACGATGGATTAACTTTAGGTAACGACTTTGTAAGTACCGAAGGAGGAGCATCTCCCAAATTTCAGTTTTTAACATCATCGGAGACAACATCCTTCGGTGAATCCTCAACCTCCTTGGACACTTCATTGTTCAATTCTTCGGGAAGCCCATCACTATCAATAGTAACCTCTTTCCCTTTACTTGAACTTTTCTTATCATCATTTGGCACGTCACTACCCACGACCTTACCACTCCGGGTCAAAAAAGCCATGCATTGGTTATTATCATTCTCCGGATTGGGTAAAGCATTACTAGGAAGACCCATTTTTGTCTTGGATTGAATTAAGCTGAAATTTGACCCATTTGAGTCTCAAGTTGCTTTATGGAAGCCGAGTGAGAGGTCACCGTTTGATTCAAAGATGAGAAATCAGCCATCATCTCCTTGAGCACTTTGTCCGATCCTTCAACTTTTTTTAGGATTCGGGCAAGCATATCCTTGGTCCGAAATATTTTGGGGTCGGTATTTAGTTCCTTTGGTTTAGGATACTCATAAGGAGGCACATAACAATCTTGATCATCATCTCTAACTCTCCAATTTCTTCCCTAGTCTCACCAATCTCGATCCCGGTCTCTCCAACTCTGATTCCCGCCCGGCCTTGGATAGCTCAGATAAGAACCCCCCACTTGGCTCGACAAGAATTTTGCCTCTTCATTATGCTGGCCTTAAATTGTGCATCATCCAGGCTCACTCTATTATTAGTACCAGCCACATTCACAACCTTATAGCCACCTCCCATGATAGGTTTCGTTATTAAGTCCATTTGGGTTATCATCTTGGCCATATTTTCATCTCGCTCTTGATTTTTTCCAGCTGTTCTTTAGTCAACCCAAGATTTAGAGGCGACACCTAATCCTCCCTTGTATGCCTTGAACAGTTAATTTTGGTAATCTTATCAAGTAATGCCGACGCCACGACAAAAGGTTGTGTCATAATACCACCCCTAATAAGTTGATCGGCAACACCCTTGTTGACGGTGTCAAGACTCCAGTAAAAATATTGCAATAACACATTGTCCGACAATTCATGAGTCGAGCATTTGAGCAGCAACTTTTGAAATCTCAACCACGTTTCATGAATAGGTTCACCATGACTCTGCTTGAAGTTTTGAATGCTATCCCTCAACTGCACCATCTTCGAGGGAGTAAGAATCTTTCAAAAAATACTTCCGTGAGCTCTTCTCAAGAAGTAATAGAGTCTCGTGGTAACTCGGCCAACCACTTCCTTGCTTCCCCAACTAGAGAGAAGGGAAACAAATGAAGTCAGATTGACTCTTGAGAGATATTCTTGAAGGAAAATGGTCCACACACATCCACAAAATTCTGGATGTGATCATGAGGTTCTTCATGAGCAAGTCCCCCAAAGATTCCTTTCATTTGGAGCAGCTGAAGCATAGTCCTGGTTACAAGAAAAAATAGCGTTGCCCACAGTTCGGGGTAGACGAATAGCACCGACACTTCCTAGCTGATCCATATTGACGTCATTCTAGTTTTTGATGTCATCATTATTCCCAAATTGACTTGCATTACTCCCGTTCACACTCATCTCTTCACCTGTTTTTGAGCAATCAACAAGAACACAAATAATAAAATTCAACTACAACAAAATTAGTTCACAAAAATACTTCAATAAAAGAATTCTAAACACCACTCCCCGGCAGCGGCATAATTTTTTGATAATGCTCAACTACACTTGTTCCAAATCAAAGTGTAGGTGGTCGCTAACAAGTATAAACCCAACGATGAGTTGGGGTCGATCCCACAGGGAGTGATACGGTAAAGAATTCAAGTACGAAGTAAAGATGTGTTCTAATCTTTTGTAGAAATAAGAGGCTACGCAACATAAAATAAATCAAGGAGTTTCAATTATCAAGAGGACCTTTGAAATGTGAGCAATCGAATACTAATTCCGCTTAATGGATAATTATTAATTGCTTTAAGTTGTTGAATCTCAATGGGTAGGATATGTTGTAATTACGATAGCCATTTCTCAATAACCTATCATGTTTCGAGTGAGTTCCCTCGAACCTCAACAAGCTTAACAATACAAATCAACCCAATTCCTTAATTAAACCCACTTTCTCAAGCTGGGTTGTAAAGATGCAAATCAATACACTTATCAATCATTAGTTCTACCCTAATCATCTTTCTCAAGCAACTATAGAGAGCTAAGCTAGAACCAAATTTGCAACTTCAGTTCATCAATGAAAACATGAATAAACAATTAAATCCATTTCAAAACAACATTAAATTCAGCAATTAATAATACCCATAAGCTAATTTATGTATTTGATTACATAATCACACCCCTAAGGTAATGGGTTTTAGCCAAACATAGCAAAAAGTAAGAAATTGTTACCAAAAAGAATATCCATCCAAATCGTTAAAATTCTGCAATGCTCAATGCTAAAATTAAGACTAGAATCCTAAAACCTCAAATTCAAGATCCAAATCATCTCCCAAAAGTATTCAAGAATCTCAAAGTCTGTAACAAGTTCTCAAAACTTGGTAATACACTCCCTGGGAACTCCTTTTCTCTTTTCAAAAAATGATTTTATACGTTTCCAAAAACTTCCCAAAATCTCAGCACCAAATCCAATCGGTGACATTAGTCGGGATCGCTGAACGACTCGGTGATCCACCGAAATGCACATTTTCTCGCCTTTTATCTAGACTTCTACGTCCAATTGTTCTGGAAGATTTGCCGAGCTGGGTTGCTATTGATATTCCATTCGACGCGCAGCCAAAGTGTATTTTCACTCACCGAGTTGGCTTGATCCATGGGCTACTTCGCTGGAAGATTTGGCGAGCTGGAGACGCACTCGGTGAGTCGTTGAGTGGCTTTTGCAAACTCCAACTTCTCCTTTCTTCATCTTTTCCAACTTTTTCACTCCTCTTCATATCGTAATGTCCTTGCCTTGTTCTTAAGCCTCCATTTCTGCATATAAACACATTAACATCTGTTATGATCACAAAATATGCATTGAGGATACTAATCCATTGAATAATGAGCCCTAAATAACTCAAAATTCCCAACTCATCGCTCCTCATAAGTCTTCTCATGGGTATGCCCCTTTGCGATTAAATCAACGAGAATCTTTGTGTTTGGTTCAAGATCCTAAATAAAAGTATGGACCAAAACTTTGTTAGCTTCGTGGTGATGTTGCAGCTTCTAAACAATGGTTTGAATGTTTCCTAGCTTGATTAAAATTCTCTTCTCCCTTTTGCTTGAAGCTTTGAATCTCCCTCCTAACATTAACTATCTTCCCTAATTTAAAGAATCTGATAAGAAATTTCCATGCAAGATCGTTCTACTTATTGATGAAGATTTCTGGGTCTTACTTCAACCACATCTTTTCTTCCCTGAGTAGAGAAAAGGGAAACAATGTGAGTCGCACATAATCAAGAGATACCTAGTTGGCATGCAAGTATCAATTATTTCCAAAAAAACTTCTTAATATACACTTGGGGATTTTCCTAAGAAAGACCTATTAGCCATGGTTTATGTTGTGGCTCATTTCTATTTGCTGTGTTTGGATCCTGAACACATGGTCTTTTAGGGTATTTTAGGGTCTCTTCACCACAGTGCAAGTGTGGAGTTTGATCTTTCAAATCTTGGGATATACCTAGTCCTGACTAGGAGTAGCTTTAGCCCTTCTATGTTCTCATCAATCTTATGGGGTCCATTTTGGATTAATTTTATTTCTATTGCTCATGAGTGTACCTTGAAGGATTTTTGGGGCCAGTCAAGTTATAGTTATTTTTTTACCGTATCTTTCCACTTCATGTTACATCATTGAGGTGCTTGGCTAGACTTATCGCTATTGTTCCGTTATTATGCCACATTGATCCCATTTTACTCCTCACTTTACATTATTTACTTATTTCCAAGCTCAGTTAGACTATGATGCCTACTGAGTTCCCTTTTTTGGTACTCATGCTACACCCTTAATCTGTTTTTCCCTAATGAAAATCCAAGCTCCAGCCGACTATGTTGATCTTGTGTATAGCATCTTGGATATTTAGTGATAGAGTAAGAGCTTATAGTATTCTAGGTTCACTCATCTCCATCTACATATCGTTTCTGTTTATTCTTTCGTATTTGAGACAACTTTGTACATATTTTTGCTTATTTTTTTGAACTTGTACTTGTTTTAATAGTTTTTACCATCGTCCACCGGGTTGTGGGATGGTATGTTGTATTATTGTTTATTGTTATGTTATTTTTTGTCTTCTACTTTGTATTTTCTTCTTATGTTGTTATTTCTATTTGTTTTGGACTTCTGCCCGCTAGGCCCGTTCCGAGCTTTGGGTTGGCTTATCTTTTGGTGGATTTTAGTAGGTGCCATCATGCCTTAAGTTCTCAGATTGCAACAATTGGTCAGTTCGGTTATTGTGCACCCCTACAATTTAAACAATAACTATAATAAAAATATATTCATAATACTAATAATGTTTTAAAACTCTTAATTTGTCTAATTTTATTTTATATAATTATTTAATTCTAAGTATAGTGATAATACTCAAACTACTCTCTAAAACAAATCCAAAGAGTAAGCGGTCGTAGTAAATAAAAATACCCTACTAAAAAATTAGGTCAAATACCACAGAGAATGATATATCATTGAGAATTATATCAAGAAATTTGGAATGTAAATCAATTAATTTGTAGCAATAAGCACCTTTTGGGTGGATGATTTCAGCGAATTTATGAAAAGGGTTTTGTTAACAATAGTCACAATTAAACTAAGATTTCAGAAATTCAAATAAAGAACAAATAAAATAGGGGTGCGGGGATTGGAAATCGATATCACATAGGGGTAATTGTGTTTCTCTACAATACTTGATATTCATGGATTGGCTGGGTCATCTTCAATGACATTAATCTCCTTTCGATCTCATATCATCAGTTCATGGAATCTCCTTTCGATATATGTATGCGAGAAACTAAAAAACCCAATGCCTTACACTATTCTCTCTTTGGATGCGGAAATAGTCAAATAGATCAAACCCATAATCTCTATTTTCAAGCAAATTACAGACATCAAACCTAAATTACAAATATTGAAATAATTACCACATCAATTAATCTATTTCGAGCATCAATCGGAGACCGGAAGTAGGAATTAATTTTGCAATCTTAACCAAAAATTTAACCCCCTGCTAATTAGCCCAAATCCATGGATTAACAACAACAAAACAGAGCATAACACAATATCCACTACATTAAATCAATACCCAACCCCATAGCTGCACCCCTAGACATTAGGGTTTTAGCCACCCGTAACATTATGTAACGAAATTATACCTTGCGTCAAGGAAGCCATGGGTAACATGAAATTAAGATATTATAGGTAATCCCCATTTTGAATTTAACTTCAAATTTTCAATTTCAAGAGCAAAGTTGAAAAATCCAAAAATTAAAAGTGTTCTTCACAAAGTAAAATGTTTCTCTCTCTAAAAGATTGTGAACTCTCTAACAATTTTGGACCCTTCTTTCTCTCTGGGCTATTTACATTTTCCCAAAAGTTGGTCCAAAACTCAATGCGTGATCCATTCGGTGATGTTAGTCGGGCTTGTCAAGCACATTTGGAGAATCAAAAATTTCTCATTAGATCACCTTTCTCTTGATTTAGGCTTCAATTGCTTGAAACTCAGTCGGCGAGCTTATTCGAGTCACCCTTTCACATATGATGGATCACCGAGTACCACCTTTGTTCTCTATTTAAGCCTTCAATTTTTCTTCAAGTACTGTCACCTTCGGTGATGGTCATCTTATTCTCCCTTTGCATTCGGTGAGTCGTTTTTCTTGTTTGAGTTCGCTGGTTTGCCTCAATTAATTTAATTGTTGTTCATTGTCAATTTGGGTGATGGGATGCCACTTGGGTGATCCTCCCTTCTTGTTAGGCGACCAAACATGTGGAGTTTACAGTTCTTTTAATGATTTTGGTCAATCTTTCAAACATTCATCCTTGCCTTGTCCCTTACCCTTCATAGCTAGAAATAATCAAAATAGCATTGAAATACCACATCAACACCCCCAACATAAACATTTGCTTGTCCTCAAGTAAATAAAGAACACAATTAGTTCAACAAAGTTGTCTACAACAGTTCTCAATGAGAGTTAACATGCAAGTCATTACAAGACTATTCTCAGTAACATGCTATACTCAATCATGATCAAAAAGCTTCAAATGATGACTTGCCGGTATCAAACCAAGCTCAAGATCAATATAACTTCTTTCCTAATGCAAGAACATATTTCAACAAATGCATTAAAGTGCCCTCAAATCAAGAAAAATTCCATTATCTTACAAAATAAGTCAATAAAGAAGTAAGGAATCAATACAACTCTCACTCTCCCAAAAGAGAAATACATGCAAGCTTCATCCCATAGGTTTGCCCATATTTTCCAATCATCACACAACCTAGTTCATTCAAGATCTCAAGGGTATTTTAGGCTTGTAATGAGGATGAGGGTTAAGGTATGGTCGATTTATCTTAGTGACTTCACCTTTTCAAAGCATTGTTGCAATCATCTTTACCTCTTTTAAAGTTCTTTTCATCCTTTTCATTTTAGAGCTCAAACTTTGACTTGTCAATCATATTATTGGAATCCTTTTTATTCACCAAACTCTCTTATGGATTTCAAATTTTCAAATATTTTTCATCACAATATCTCTTCTTTTTTTTATACGGAAGGGTTCCTTCTTTTTGTTCAAATTTTAAAGTTGAGTCTCATTTCATATTTATTTGCTTTTCACTTGGCTTTCCTTCCTCCTTCCTTTCCCGACCCCAACTTATGCTAAAGCCTAAGTTGACTATTCAAACAAACCAATGCTTCAAAAGGGATTTTGGATGAGAAGTTAGGGGAAATTTGGCTCAAAAGGGTCAATATTGTTGTCAATAAATTTTATAGGCGCAAATGGTGCCAAAATGGATGCACACCCTAACAAGGTAGTTACAAGAGGATATGAAAATTTGGGTTCCCTCTTAAATATTTAGCCCAAGATCATTCCTTACACTTACCAAGGCTAGACAATTGGACTAACAAGGCAAATTCTAGGATTCCACAAGCATGCTTCAAAGTAAAACCTCACCACTCATATCATTTCAAACACAATCATTTAGCATAGCCTAAAAAGATCAAAAGCTTGTGTGTGATGTTCGTTGCAAGGCTCACATAAAAATGTAGCTTATCAACACAAGATTCAAAATAATCACTCAAAAGTGCACCCATGTGGATTTATTCCTTGCAACACAAACACTAGACATCATGGTCATCATGAGTATTATTCTACACATCGATATTGAACTCAATCGATCCTCAAACTATTATCAATAAAAATTCAAGAATTTCATGATTTTCAAAACTTATGGAGTAATTGAAAATTTGAGAGAAAAAGACAACATGATATGAACCAATCAAAAAACTATAATAGAAACAAAACAAAATACTACAATCATCCAAAGAAGGAAAGTAATAAAATACAATACAAAAGGGAATATTGGCACAAGTGCCCTCACCCCACCAAAATAGTAAAAGTAGTGTACTCAATGTGAAATACGTACAAGGGTATGAGAGAAGAGGTAAGAAGTCCACCTGTCACGCTATGCATGTGGAGTTCTCTCATAGAGAGTCTCGAGAGGTTTGGCACAATCATGGGCATCAGTGCCCAACAATATGATCACTAGAGGCAGTAATGTAGACTTAACTAGGAATCAGTGCCCAACACATCAATAGGAGGAATGGCGGAGTCAGAAGGGACTTCATCGGTGCAGCCTGCACAAGTTTCCTCAAGAGAGATCTTCGATGTTGCGTGGACCATTGTCTCTGCAATGTTTTGCAACTCTATCAGTGTCACTGCAATCCTCTACTAATCCTTCTCTCTCCTCACATCCTTATCATTGGTCTCCTCCGCCAAATCATCATCAGACCTATCATCCTCTCTCGTATCAACAACATCAATAGTTGTATAATCAGTAGTCTGCATATCACCTCCACTTGGCTGCATAGCCACACTCTAAAAAAGTTTACCACTAGGCATGAACGGGGGTAGAGACAAAGACCAATCAGGTAAGGGAACCTCATCCCACTGCATCGATATATTTGTAGACATTAACAAGTGTACATCAGCCTTAAAAGTGTCAAGTTCACCCCTCATCAAAGATAGCAAATCCTAGCTAGCCTCAGCCTTCTCACGAGCCTCTAATATAGCGGTGAAATTGTTCCTCAATAGAGGCCGCGCACTAAGTCAACTAAACCCTCAGTGGAGCTAAAGCAACCTCAATATCAATATCAATTGTCTTGGTTAAGTCATTCTCAACCCTCGCATCCCTTACATCTATAGATTGGGCAAGATTGCCACTTTTATATATCATGGAATCGGTCTAGGGGAGACGAGAGATATGAGCGGGGGTAGGTGCAGCAACAACAGTAGAAGTAGAAGGTACTGAGGAAGACTAGGGTATACGTGACTGCTCCACAAAAGGAGCGGATAAAGTGGCCTCAGTAGCATGAGTGGCATGATCATCCATGGATGTAGTGTCTGGTCGTGGTGGATTCCTCTAAGCCACATCATCCTATAGATAGTCAGCCTCAATCCTACGGATTTCATTGGAGGAGACAAGGGTGATCCTAACCTCAGTCTTCCCTTGAAAGGGAACTCCTATTTCTTCACACAACTCTATGATCAATAACGGAAAAGGTAGGGATGTCTACTCATGTCTGGCTCACAGTAGCATCTCTTCCACAATGATTTTACCCACATTGACCTTTTCTCTATCAATTATTGTACCCATTAATACAGCCGTGTGATGAAGAAGGATGGAATCGTTCGGTGATTACATAATATTACTCTTGATAAACCCAAACTTGTAACGGGCCCCAATATTCAAGCCTTTCTTTTCTATTGTCGCACCGTCAGCCATCCAAGGTGGAGAAATGTCAGAGATAAGTAGTTCCAACCAACACTTTAGAGAATCAAGGTCTTGACGTATGCGTAGTGTAAACATATTAGTACGGTTCGATGGGTTGCCTAAATTAGAGTTGATGGCACCCATGTCACATCAAACCATCTTGCCACGCACTTCAACTTCCTCTAATGGGTTCCACACTGTGCCCTTCCCCTTCTTTGGCAATGACTCTGTGTAGGTTGCATAGAACTCCCGTACCCATGCTCCAACATAGGGAGGTTGAGGTCTTGTGAGCATCTCGAACTCATGAAATTTTATCATGTCCTAGATGGTTGGGTATGAACTGACCACCCCATCTGTTGATCGTCTTTTGTCCTCCCAAATTGGTCATTCTCCTATGTCCTTGAGCCTATTTAGGTGTCACGACCCAGGGGTACCCCCTAGACGTAACATGGCATACAAGACCCCAAGAGGCCTAATGTAAGCCACTTAGCTTTCATAGTCTAGATAATAGAAATCGACAAGATTTAAAAACATTTTGAACACAATCAAAGTCTTTAATTGCAAAGAGGAAGTCTAATACACTTGTCTAAAAATCCATCTAATACAAAAGATTCTTAGGACACAGCCCATACAACAATGTTCAAAAACTAAAATGAAAATGACCATAAGAGAAATGGTTGCCAAATACTCGAATGCGATGAGGACTCACCAATCTTCAACCTTGCCTTTACTAAAGATCCTTGCCACGGGGATGAGACTCGGCAACGCCGGACCCTACATTTGGATAAGAAATGTAGGCAAGAGTATGCGTTAGTAAAAAATATACTAAATATGATAACTTGCATAAACATCAACATAAACATAAGAGTGAGACAACATAAACCATAAGGCATAATCAATGCACATAATAGATCATTTCAACATATAAGGGTACTTCCTGAAGTAACCTCAATTCATACTTAATCAAGACATGGGTAATCCGTCAGTAGTCTTACTCATCATAGAAGAAAAACTTAAGAAACAATCCAAGCTCATCACCTATCATAACATATCTTAGCTTATCTTTAAAGAAATGGGGAATGACCTCTTGCCTTCCTATAAATGATTATGGGTAGTCGCCTCTTGTCCAACTTACTATGGGATCATGGGTAGTATCCTTAAGTCCAACTAACTATCGGATCATGGGTAGTCGCCTCTAGTCCCTTAACTTAGGATCATGGGTACTCGCCTCTAGTCCACATGATGTGACATGGGTATTCGCCTCTTGTCTTTCTATAAAGGATCATGGGTACTCGCCTCTTGTCCAATTCACATTATAGGAACGTGGGTAGTCGCCTCTTGTTCGAATTCAATGAATAAGGGTAATCACCTCTTATTCTATTCTAAGGAATATGGGTAATCGCCTCATATCCTTCTCATTTAGAGGTCATGGGTAATCGCCTCTAACCTCATCAATTTCACAGTTTTAGCTTAGATTCATTTTAGGTGAGCAATCCTTTCAACCTAGAATCATTCAATGTGAGAAAGCGTTTCACATTCATACATAAGAAAATTAAGTGGGAAACTATCCGTTCCACAACAATTACATCAATAATCAACAATTTATAACATATGCTTCACTCTCAAAGCAATAAATATCATAATCTTCATATATGCTTCAATCTCAAAGCAATTCATAATGTACCTTCTTTATCCTATAAGAATACACCTAAATCCATAAATTCTCCTTTCATGGAGTAAAACCCATTTACATCAATTTCATCTTAGAAACATGGGTTAAGCATGGGTACATGTAAATTCATCCTAAAAACATGTAATCCTCTCAATTCATGCATAAACAATCATAACCCTGGATCAACATTTATAAAGACCCACAACTTAGAAGAAAACCCTAACTTAAATTGGGGAATTTCTACATTTTCAATTGGGAAATCTTAGGGGCTCCATGGATACAAGGATTCCATGGATGAATAAAGCTATCATACCTTGCTATCAAATCCCACAAGCAATTAGAGAATGGAGACTTGACCTTGAGCCCTATCTTTACCTTTCTTCTTCTTCAAGTTCTAAAGAGAAATATTTGGAGAGGAAGAACTTTGGTTTTTATTTTGGGTTCTTAGAAAAATGACTTGAATGGGTGTATTTTGGGGTTAAAATCACTTATATAGGGGTAAAACGACATAGCTTTATTTTAATTATATCTGGAAAAGACCCATAAGCCCCTAAATTAGAAACTGCCGACCTACCTTCACGAAAGGCACCACGACCCGTCAAGGAACACACGGCCCATAGTGGCAGACGTAGTCCTTGACCAGCCGCTTGGCTTGCCACCCTTAAACTCAACTTCCCCCACGACCCTTCCCACAGCCCTTCAAGTGGCTCATGTGGAGGGTCATAATTTTGACTAGCCTCTGCCTCCCCTCCATGGCCATCACCACGGCTCGTTGACCTCTTCACGAGCCGTTTGGATGCTCGTGGGAGGAGAGGATTCCTTGGCCCTATTCTGTGAGACACCACGGGCAGCAACACGCCTCGTGGTTCCCTTCACGGCCAATCTGGGCCCACGTGAAGGTTGCCCAGGCTAAATTCTTTGGCTCATGACATGTCATCTAGCCCCTTGCTTAGACTACTAGATTCTGAGGTGTTACATTATCTCCCCCTTGGGAACATTCATCCTCGAATGAAATTCTAGACACCTCATGAAAGAAAAGACTCAAAACTAGCATCCCATCATGCATGCAACTTCATCAAAATGCACATAACCAAGGAGGAAACATCGACTCCAAGCCAAAAGTACTCAATGCATCATAAGGAAGGTAGGAACTAGACCTAGCAGCCCAATATGCATGTAATTTTAAGATTACTCATATACGAGGAGGAACTACCATCTACAAGCTAAAAACATGCTCAACATCATCTCATGAAGTCTATAGGGAAACCATACTTAATGCACAACAACATGAGGAAAATCAATCATGTAAACTCATTTTCTTTCAAAACACAAGTCTTTTATGAACATGCATAAAATAAGGAAATCATGGGAATATCTAAAACACATGACCCCAAAACAAAGAGTAAACCATGAGGAACTCATTACCTCAAGCTAGAGTTGGAGTAGAAGGAAAAAGATGAGGATATCAGTATATCATATCGGCCTAGGCCTCCCAAGTAGCACCCTCAACTAATTAATTCCTCCACAACACTTTCACGGAAGCAACTTCATTGTTTCTCAACTTCTTAACTTGCCGGTCTAAAATCTCAACCGAACCTTCCGCATAAGAAATATTCTCATTAACTCCCAAACCATCTAAGGGGACTATAGATGTCATATCTCCAACACACTTTTTCAACATACAGACATGGAAAACCGGATGCTACCGATGCCAAATCATTAGGAAACTCAAGCTCATAAGCAACCTTACCAACACGTGTCAAAATCTGATATAGGCCTACATAACGGGGACTAAGCTTTTCTTTCTTCCCAAATCTCATTACACCCTTCATGGGTGAAATTTTCAAGTAAACCCAATCATGAACATCAAACTCAAGATCTCTTCTTCTAACATTGACATAGGACTTTTGTCGACTTTGGGCTGTTCTCAACCTTTATCTAATAAGTCAGACTTTTTTCATAGCCTCATGTACTAACTTGGGTCCTATCAAGGTGACTTCACCCACTTCAAACAAACCTATAGGAGATCTACACCTCCTTCCGTAAAGAGCCTCAAATGGAGCCATACCAATACTCGAGTGATAGCTATTTTTATAAGCAAACTCAATCAAAGGCAAGTGATCATCCCAATTTCCCTTAAAATCGATGACACACACTCTCAACATATCTTCCAAAGTTTGGATAGTACGCTCCGCTTTCCCATCGGTTTGTGGATGAAAATCCATGCTAAGCTTAAATTTAGTGCCACGACCCTTTTGGAAATATTTTCAAAATAGAGAAGTAAACTGAGTACCTCGATC
Source organism: Solanum etuberosum (assembly GCA_029582245.1). NCBI lineage: Eukaryota > Viridiplantae > Streptophyta > Magnoliopsida > Solanales > Solanaceae > Solanum > Solanum etuberosum. The sequence goes on along the minus strand of JAJONR010005371.1, from coordinate 8,134 downwards.
GGAGATAATGGACAAGGGCACTCCATGCAACCTCACCATTTCCCTCAAATACAACTTACCATAATCTTCCACCGTATAAGAAACTTTGACGGGAATGAAATGGGCCGATTTCATCATTTGGTCTACTATAACCCAAATCGAATCATATTGTCACTGTGTGCGAGGCAAACCAACTATGAAGTCCGGATTCCAATCTTCCCACTTCCAAGTAGGAATACTAATGTCTTGGGATTAACCTCCCAGTTTCTGATGCTGAACTTTCACTTGTTGGCAATTAGGACACTTAGCCACAAATCCCGCAATATCCTTCTTCATCCCATTCCACCAATAGATCTCCCACAAGTCACGGTACATCTTGGTGGCTCCCGGGTGAATGGAATACCAAGAACTATGGGCTTCTGACAAGATCAGTTCCCTCAATTCGTCAACATTAGGAACACACAAACAACCTTGATATCTAAGTACACCATCTCCCCCTTGGGAAAAAGCCTCTAGGGACTTTCTAAGCACCGCTTCTTTCAATTCTACTAAAGTCAGATCAAGACATTGCTTAGCTTTCATATCCGTCACAAAAGATGATTCTGAACCATTTTGAACCATAACACCACTCTTGGTGGAATCCATTAACCAAACACCCAATCGGGGCCAATCTATGTACATCTCATACCAATTCTCTTTTACCCTCTTCTATATAGGCAACACTACCCATTGATAGACGGCTAAGAGCATACGCCACCACATTTTCCTTATCGGGGTGATAGAGACACTAATATCATAATACTTAAGTAACTCAAGCCACCTTTTTTGGCGAAGATTTAGATCCTTCTGATTTAACACATATTGCAAACTCTTGTGGTTGGTAAACACATCTACATGCACATCGTAAAAATAATGCCTTAAAATCTTTAAGGCAAAAACCACCACCGCTAATTCAAGATCATGGGTAGGATAATTCTTCTCATGAACCTTAAGTTGCCTTGAAGCATAGGCAATAACTTTCCCGTTTTGCATAAGTATGCATCCTAACCCAATTCTCGAGGCATCACAATAAACAACAATGCCATCTGACCCTTCTTGTAAAGTCAACACCGGAGCGGAAGTAAGTCTATCTTTCAATTCCTAAAAACTTTTCTCACATGTTTCGTCCATATGAACTTGGCCTTCTTTTGAGTCAAAGCTGTCAATGGAGAGACAATCGAAGAAAACCCCTCACCAAATCTTCTGTAATAACTAGCTAAACCCAAGATACTTCTAATGTATGAAGGGGATAAAGGTCCAACAAATCTTCTGTAATAACTAGTTAAACCCAAGATACTTCTAATGTACAATGGGGATAAAGGTCTAGGCCAACTCTTGACCGCATCCGTCTTCTTAGGATCTACCTCAATACCCTTACTTGAAACAATATTGCCAAGAAAAGCTACAGAGCTTAGCCAAAATTCACATTTACTAAAATTCACAAAGAGTTGTTGGTCCTTGAGAATTTGCAAAACAATCCTCAAATGATTGATTTGATCATCCTCACTTCTCAAATAAATCAATATATCATCAATGAACACAATTACGAACATATCAAGGTATTGTTTAAATACCCTATTCATCAAATCCATAAATACCGTTAGAGCATTAGTCAAACCAAACGACATCACAAAAAGATCATAATGACCATACCGGCTTCTAAAAGCCATTTTCGGAATATCATCATCCTTCACCCTTAATTGGTGATAACTCGACCTAAGGTCAATATTGGAAAAGTAACTCGCTCCTTGGAGTTGGTCAAACAAATAATCTATTCTTGGAAGAGGATACTTATTCATAATGGTCACCTTATTCAATTGCCGGTAGTCAATACACATACGGAGTGAACCATCTTTATTTTTAACAAAAAAACTGGAGCACCCCATGGAGAGATACTCGGTCGGATGAAACCCTTATCCAACAAATATTTCAATTGCTCCTTTAATTCCTTAAGTTCTACCGGAGCCATTCAGTAAGGAGGAATATAAATAGGCTGCATATCTGGGAGAAGATTAATACTGAAGTCTATTTCCCTTTCTGGAGGAATACCAGGTAGATCATCTGGGAACACTTCCAGAAAGTCATTAACAACGGGGACCGATTCAACAATAGGGGTTTCAGAATCCATATCCCTCACCCTAACTTGATGGTACGTGCAACCCTTAGAAATCATCTTTCTAGCCTTAAGACAAGAAATAAACCGACCTTTCGGCATAGAATTTCCCCCCTTCCACTCTAGGACAGGTTCATTCGGGAACTGAAACTTGAATACACAGGTTCTACAATCAATAGACGCATAACAAGAGTACATCCAATCCATACCAAGGATAACATCAAAATCTAGTATATCAAGCTCTACCAAATCAACAAGAGTAACTCTATAGGATAATGAGACAGGACACTTTCTATAGACCATCTTAGCCACAATAGAATCACCAACAGGAGTAGAGACAGAAAAAGGATCTAATAACATGTTCGGAAGCACATCAAATCTCATAGCCACATATGGCGTCCCAAGAGAAAAGGTAGCACCGGGATCACGTAAAGCATAAACATCAAGTTGAAAGAATTTCAACATACCGGTAACCACATCGGGAGAAACCTCTTGTTCACCATGAGTCTAAAATGCATATAATCTATTTTGCTTGGGAGCATTAGTACCTGAACCACTTGGACCGGATGAAGGATATAGTTGAGCCCTATGGCGACTATCTCCCTCATTCTTAGAAACTAAAGGACAATCCCTTATCTTGTGGTCCATCTTATCAAAACCAAAACAAGCATTGGAACATGCTAGACATTTACCTTCATGCTTTCTTCCACACTTAGCACAATTTGGTAATGGAGACCCTCTACCACCTCCTTGAGGTTTAGCGTTATACACCCTATCTTTGTTGAACTTAGGAGCAATGGAGGAACCTTTCCTGAAAAACCTTTGTCGATACCTAGGATGACCATGTCCATCAGACCTTGCATGAGAGAAATTACCATCACCGGTTCTAGACCTCTTTGTCTCCCTAGGCCTCTCCTTATGTTTTTCCTCTTCGATCTGTTAGGCATAAATCATGAGACGAGAAATATCCATGTCATGGGCAATCATAGCCGTACGACATTCTTTCACTACCAATTCGGACACCCCCGAAACGAACTTGCTCATGCTTGCCCTAGATTCAGCAACTATAGAAGAAGCATATTTTAACAATTGAGTTAACCTCAAAGCATATTCTTTCACACTCATGTTCCCTTGACGGATATTAATAAACTCAAGCACCTTTGCCTCCCTTATCTCAAGCGGAAATAATCTATCAAGAAAAGAAGACTTGAACCTTTCCCATTCTAGGGGACCCGCATTTTCCGGTCTTGCTTCCTTCCATTGGTTGAACCAAACTTGAGAAACACCCTTAAGTTGATAAGTGGCCAATTCCGCCTTTTCCACCAGAGTAACTCCCATAATAGCCAATACCTTGTAAACCTCATCAATGAACTCTTGAGGATCTTCCTCAACCTTAGAACCATATAATTCCATAGGATTCATCCTAGTGAAGTCCCTCACTCTAGATGCCGCCGTACCCATATTTAGGTTCACGGGGACCATAACCTCCCTATTGGCTTGGGCCGTCAAAGCTTGAGCCAACACTTGAAAAGCAGTCCTAAACTCCGCATTAGTCAGTTGCTCACCTAAAGGGTCAACTGAAGCTTGAGGAGCTTGAGGAGGATCTCCTTGACCAACCTCTTCTCCCTTATTCCTTCTAGCAAAAGCTCTTCAAGTAGTCATATCCTATAGACCATCAGGTAAGGATTAGGAGAGAAACCTTATAGATTTAAATTCTATCGCACGACTTAGAGTAATGAAGAAGTGAAGTTTCCTAAACATCTTGTAGCCTCTAATTCATAAATGTGGCGCGCTTCAGACTCATGAACAAGACTCTACTTGACGTGGTTTTGATACATTACAACCTTTCTAAACCTTGTGCTCTGATTACCAAGTTTGTCACGACCCAGGGGTACCCCCTAGACGTAACATGACATACAAGACCCCGAGAGGCCTCATATAAGCCACTTAGCTTTCATAGTCAAGATAATAGAAATCGACGAGATTTAAAAACATTTTGAACACAATCAAAGTATTTATTTGCAAAGTAGAAGTCTAGTACAGGTATCTCAAAATCCATCTAATACAAAAGATTCTTGGGACACAACCCATAGAACAATGTTCAAAACTAAAATGGAAATGAACATAAGAGAAATGGTGGACAAATCCTCGAATGTTTTGAGGATTCACCAATCTTCAACCTTTCCTCTACTAAAGATCCTAGCCATGGGGATGAGAGTACGGGAATGCCGGACCCTACATTCGGATAAGAAATGCAGGCAAGAGTCTGCGTTAGTACAAAAATGTACTAAATATGATAACTTGCATAAACATCAACATAAACATAAGAGTTAGACAACATAAGTCATAAGGCATAATCAATGCACATAATAGATCATTTCAACATATAAGGGTACGTCTTGAAGTAACCTCAATTCATACTTAATCAAGACATGGGGAATCCACCACTAATCTTACTCATCATTGAAGGAAAACTCAAGCAAAAATCCAAGCTCATCACCTATCATAACATATCTTAGCTTATCTTTAAGGACATGGGGAATCGCCTCTTACCTTCCTATAAAGGATCATGGGTAGTCGCCTCTTCTCCAACTTACTATGGGATCATGGGTAGTCGCCTGTAGTACAACTTACTATGGGATCATGGGTAGTCGCCTGTATTCCATTTACTTAGGATCATGGGTACTCGCCTCTAGTCCACATCATGTGACATGAGTATTCCCCTCTTGTCTTTCAATAAAGGATCATGGGTACTCTCCTCTTGTACAATTCACATTATAGGAACGTGGGTAGTCGCCTCTTGTTCAACTTCAATGAATAAGGGTAATCGCCTCTTATTCTATTCTAAGGAATATGGGTAATTACCTCATCTCTTTCTCATTTAGAGGTCATAGGTAATCGCCTCTAGACTCATCAATTTCATAGTCTTTAGCTTAGATTCATTTTAGGTGAGCAATCCTTTCAACCTAGAATCATTCAATGTGAGAAATCCTTTCACATTCATACATCAGAAAATCAAGTGGGGAACTATCCCTTTCAAAATAATTACATCAATAATCAATAATTCATAACATAAGCTTCACTCTCAAAGCAATACATATCATAATTTTACTATATGCTTCAATCTCAAAGCAATTCATAATGTACCTTATTTATCCTATAAGAATAAACCTAAATTCATAAATTCTCCTTTCATGGAGTAAAACTCATTTACATCAATTTCACCTTAGAAACATGGGTTAAGCATGGGTACATGTAAATTTATCCTAAAAACATGTAATCCTCTCAATTCATGCATAAACAATCATAACCCTGGATCATCATTTATAAACACCCACAACTTAGAAGAAAACCCTAACTCAAATAGGGGAATTTCTACCTTTTTAATTGATAAATCTTAGGGGCTCCATGGATGCCAGGATTCCATTGATGAATAAAGCTATCATACCTTGCTATCAAATCCCACAAGCAATTGGAGAATGGAGACTTGACCTTGAGCCCTAGCTGCACCTTTCTTCTTCTTTAACTTCTAGAGAGAGAAATATTTGGAGAGGAAGAACTTTGGTTTTTCTTTTGGGTTCTTAGAAAAATGACTTGAATGGGTGAGTTTTAGGGTTAAAATCACTTATATAGGGGTACTAGGCTTGGATAAAATGACATAACTTTGTTTTAATTAACTATGGAAAAGACCCATAAACCCCAAATTAAAAACTGCCAACCCACCTTCACGAAAGGCATCACGAGCCGTCAGGGACCACACGACCCATAGTGGCAGCCATGGTCCTTGACCAGTGGTTTGGCTTGTCACCCTTAAACTCAACTTCCCCCATGACCCTTCCCACGGCCCGTCAAGGCCTTCACGAGCCGTCAAGTTACTCATGTGGAGGGTCATGATTTTGACTAGCCACTGCCTCCCCTCTATGGCCATCACCAGGACTCGTTGACCTCTTCACGAGCCGTTTGGGTGCTCATTGGAGGAGAGGCTTCCTTGGCCCTATTCTGTGAGCCACCACGGGTAGCACCACGCATCGTGGTGCCCTTTACGGCCCGTCTGGGCCCACATGAAGGTTGCTCAGGCTAAATTATATGTTTCATGACTTGTCATCTAGCCCCTTGCTTAGACTACTAGATTCTGAGGTGTTACATTAGGGCTCTTGAAGCTATGATTGGGGGAATACGAGACATGGGTGCCTTATCCTGGGAAGGGTGCACAAACTTTAATCGTATGTCAGTCCTTTTCCTTACAACCCTTTTTCTTGGTTGCTCATTTTCATGCAATGAAGAGCGCAGGGTTGTTCATTGATGAGAAGGCTTATTTATAACTATCCCCTTATGCATTTTTGGAAGAGTCGATGAAATATTTATATTGTACTTTAGCGGATCGTCGTTTGGAGCTCAGATCACTTAAGTTGGTAATACACATTTTAACTTTTTCCATCTCAAAAGACAGACAAGAATGAGTCCGCACAATTCCTTCGGCAGATCACCGATATGGTTTTGGCATCGCCTAATTCTTCCTTCGAGACACTTTTACTTCCTTTCAACCTTCACTCACAACACACGTTATTGAAAGCAATAAAACAAAAGTAAAAACTTTGGTTGCCTCCCAAGAATCACCTTATTTAACATAGTGGCACGACATAATTCTTTATTCATCAACAATCATTTTTGGGATTGGGTATTATAATCACTAGGCAATGTTTACTTTTGCCTTTGATTGAGATGTGTGGAGATTTGACATATTTGATTCTCCATCTATTTGATAGACACCTAATTAGATATCACCGTTTGGGATAAGGTGGTAAAGTCATTTTAGAAGTCCTTTAACACCTTGTCGGACCCTTCAACCTTGTTGAAGATCTCTGTGACCAGATGGTTCTTTTTGTCGTGGAAGATCATGGGGAGGAATATACCTATCTTTTTCAGTCTCCCTAACTTTTCCAACCACCATCCCTTTCCCTGTTCCAACCTTGGTTCCCACCTTGTCATTGGTTGTTTGGGTGAGAAACCCCCATTTGATTTCCCAAATATTTTACTTCCTCATTGTATAATACCTCAAAAATGGCATCCTCCAGGCACTGCCCACTACTTGTTCCAACCGCATTCACCAATTTCAATCAACCTCCCATGACATGCTTCGACAAAAAAATGAGTTGATTCATCATTTTCTCCATGTTCTCATATCTCCCATGCTCTTTCTCAATTTGCTCCTTACTGATGCTCTATTGTAAAGAAGACACTTGGTACTCCCTAGTATGTCATGCTCAGTTTACCTTGGTCATGTAATCAAGTAATAATGATGATACCTCATATGGTTGTAGCATACCCACCACTTTGGGCAAGTTGAGCAGCTACACTTTTGTTGATTGAATCAAGGCTGCAATAGAAGTATTGCAGTAGCAAATGGTCTGGGACACCATGCGTTGGGAATTGGAAGAGAAATTTTTGGAACCACAAGTATGTCTCATGTAGAGGTTCACCTTCAATTCTCTTGAAGTTTTGGATCCAGTCCCTAAACTTTACCATACTTGGGAGGGGAAAGAATCTCTCCAAGAAGGGTTTAGTCAACTCCTTCCAAGAAGTGATAGAATCATTTGGCATCTCTGCCAACCACCTAGTAGCTTCACTAGTCAAAGGGAACGGGAATAACCTCAACCTTATGGACTCTTGTGAGATGTTATTGAACACAAATGACCCACACACATCCACAAAAATCTTAAGGTGTTCATGGGGGTCTTCATGAGTTAAACCCCTAAACATTCCTCTTAACTAGAGTCGCTGTAGCATTGTTCTGGTTACATGAAAAACTGCCCTCCCAGCTTTGGGAGGTAACCCGATGGCTCCTATTGTTTGAATGACGTTCATGTGAATGTCATTAAAATCACCCAGGTTGTCGTTTTGCCCATAATGAATATCATTGTCACTACCTTGGTAACTCATGTTTTAGCCCTACAAATCAAAAAACAACAACACCAAGCAATAATCTACTACAACTAAACTAAT
>JAJONR010005370.1:0-60987 GCA_029582245.1 Solanum etuberosum | reverse complement strand
GGTACTTGAGGGGAATAATTTCCTTAAGGGGACACTGTGCATTCAGTGGGCTCGATTTTCTTTCTTTGAGAAAAATATTTTTATATTGTTTCTGATTCTATTTTCTCTACTAGTTTTAATTTTCTAGTTAGAAAATACTCTTTAAACTTTGTTGTTTCTTACCAAGTTCTTCAAAATTTTGTTCTAAGTATCTTAGGAATACAAGACATACTCTAAAAACAATGGCCGGAATTGTTGTGGTTTTCGATTTTGACAAGACGATCATTGATCTGGACAGTGATAATTGGGTGTTGGATGAATTGGGAGCTACTACTGATTTGTTAAATCGACTTCTTCCTACAATGCCTTGGAACTCTCTTATGGTTAGATTTCGTTTGATTACTTAATTAATTTCACATTCTTATTAATTAACATTGTTCTAACTGTTATCGAAAATGGTCATTCGCCATTACTTTATATCTTTTATTAAGGTTTATTTTATGTAATTAACCTTATCAATAAGGATTCTGAATTTACTAAAATAAATAAATTTAAAAAATAATTGATTTTAATATATGGATCAAATATACCTTGAGCAAAGTATTATCTTTTTGTCGGAAAACTACGTGGTGCATATATGAAGATTAAATATTTTTAGTTATTATGCATGTATATTTAATTTTTTACAATTTTAGTACCACTAAAAAAAGAAAATTTACACACAATTCGCTAAATTTATAACTCCGCCACTGAATTTGGTAAGTAGATATTATTGTTTTAATTAGGTTTAGTATATAAAGAACTTTTAAATTATTTTTTTTGTTTTCCACCTGGTGTCCGGAGTTCGATTAAATTTGAATCGTGCATTGCAGGGCCTGGGGTGACGCTCCTAACAAGATTTTTCCCATCACCAAGATCCGAATATGGGACCTCTGGTTAAGGGTGAATTAGTCCCACCACTGTACTTTAAAACGTGTTTTATTTAGACATCTCAAATGAGATTACAGATTTCCTATTATTAGACCCTTAAAAGACAACTACATGCCAATTGTCAATCTTAAGACTGGGCTTTGTCAAATAATTGGGCAGAGAGAGATGAAACTAAAGGCCCAAATCATAAGCCCAAAGCCCATTGTCTCTAAAAGTAGAAAAAATGAGTATTAATATCTTTTGGTTCAACACCAATGTGTTCTTAAAAACTTACAAATTGAAAGTGATTTAAGACCTATTTCCATTACGATTAAGACGTCTAAATCTGAATATTAAAATATTATATTTAAATCAAAATATGAAATAATTAAGCTAGTTTGTTTTGCAACATCTGAATATACGAAACTTATTTTTCAACAAAAAATTAAAAAAGCTAAATACAAAATTTTAATAAAATATGAAATTAATCTAATACTATATTAACAAAATATTTTTTTTAAAAACTATATGATAGTTATGGGTGACGATTGAAGATTATGTTGGGTGACTAACAATAGTAATTAATTGTGATTGTTGATAGTGACAACTAATAACCGTAGCTGACGTATATATAGTGAGAGATTGTCATTAGTGATTCTTCATTTTATATATATTTGTTATTTACGAAGTGACCTTTACATATATTAGGCTTATTTTTTACCCCTATGTAGAAGCTCTTAACATTTTGTTCCATTGATAACTCGATCACATCAAAATCTTGAGATTAAAGGTGGACGGTGCTTATTACTATATGGGGTTAGCTACATATTGGTGGCACTTTGCTATCTTACAAGACCTTTCCCTTCTTATTAAATAAAAATGTAGATTATTTTAGATCCACCAAACATTTGTGTAGATCAAAAGTATGTTGTACTTAGTTAACTATCGATGATTGTATCCTTGTTAAACAAATCTTTTTTATACATTTTTGTTTGTTTTATCTTTAAAGAAAAAACCAGGCAAATGATTGAGGTTTCAATTACTTCAAATAGAAAGGAGTTGTACATATTATTATTATTTTCCAGTCTCACAATAATACAATTCTTTCTTAGCCAAAGAGAAAAGACAAATTTGATTTGTTAGCTTTCTTTTCAATTCATGCCAAACCAAGTTAGCCGGCCTACACAATTATTATATTTTTACCTTAAAGTGAATAACTACTATTAAATTAAGTTTGTCATGATCTAAAAATACAAGAGGTTGATAAACGTTTTTATGATTAATTAAGTGAATCCTTCAAATACATTAACTTGTTTAACTAAAAGCATATATACAATGTGACTTCAATCAGATTGTCTGGTCCTATCAAGCAACATCTAAGGCTTTACACGATCAGAGGCGAAGCTAGGGGACGCTTGAGAATAAATCTAAATTCCCTTTATTAATTTAAAAATTATACTATGATATATATAATGTTAACTTTTTTTAATGTGTAAATAATATATGTTGAATCATGTTGATATATACTTTTGAATGTTTATTTTTATATTTTGAATCTCTTAATTATCAAAAATACTGGCCTACCATTATGGACAACGTTATCATAAACATAAGGACATTTGTAAAATGAATTGGTACTATCAACCCCCCATCCCCACCAAAAAAAAGAGAGACCAAACATGCTATAAATTTGAAAGTATACGTATAACCATGAAAGAACATAGTGAAATAGATGAAATCCCTTAAAAATAGAAAAATTTGAAGTATGAGAAATTTCTTTATATGAATCTCACACAACACGAATTTAATTTAATCAGACTACTAGGTTAGATTTGAAATACAAAATGTTATACCGAAAAGGGTGAATTTTATATAAATAAACAAATATAAGAGTAAACTATGTATAGTATATTTTGATATTCATTCTAACCATTCCTTCATAGGACAATAAGGAATCTTCATTATTTATATGACAATCAATACAAATGAGTTAAGGTATAGTTGTCGAGCTATACCTAAATTGTCTCTCTTATTTACTCATAATTGTTCTTCTTCATGCAACTCTTTACTTTATTTAAACCTACTTGTCTTAAATAATTTAGGTAAGAAACAAATTGTGTCTTCAAGCAATTTAGAAATTAGTTAATTAAGTGGTCCAATATTGGATAAAGACATTTACTAAATTATATATGCATTAAACAATGTAGGCCATAGCTAAATTATCTAGCTATAAGCTCTCAATTAAATTCATACGTGTTATGAACTCAAATTAAATACAACTTGATATATATATATATATATAATGTAAATATCGTGGCGTACGTGCTACATTTTAATATACTTAAATTCTATATTAAATATGACCATGTACATTTAGAGAACTCTATGACAACTCAACATCACCCTTTTAGTAATTACTTCCATAGATGAATGTTTTACCATTAATATAGCAATTTATGTCTTTAAATGAAAAAAATTAAAAACAAAGTTTGATCCAAATATACTTATATTATATAATTTTGCTTATATCTATAGATATACAATGAAAATTTTCATCGAAGCAGTATCATTAATCCCTCTAAGGTGATGGCTCCGCCAAATTAAAGAAAAGGTAAGTCTATTAAGACACCTAAAGTAGTAAGAAATAGTCAAAGAGTGTTAGCAAGATGTTATTCTAGATATAATAATTGAGAATTAGTGAATAAGTAGTACATGTTCATAAACAAGAACTAGTAATTTGTAGTACCATGAAATTGAAATGCACATTTATCATCATGTTTGATGATGCAGTGAGTATCATATAGTATGTGTGAAAAAATCATTAGCAGATAAGATATAGACAATAGAGAAATCTGTACTTTCAAAAGTTTAGGACCACCACCCATGTGATTGTGATGAGTGAATTGCAATGATTGCCCCTACAATGCATGTGAAATCAATTTTTGTGATGAGATAGTATGTACATTCATGTTTTTTTCTTTATCCTTGAGGTGGAGATTACATTCAAATTTATAATAGTAATCTTCATATCGGAAAATAAAATGTTCTCTAACAACAAAAATAATTCATAAACTTAGCGATGCTATGTCATTTCATGTATTTCGGATGCTTCAGGGATCTCACTGATACAAAGTGATTTAGAAAGATTCTTCTTTATCATTGGTGATCGGTCATGATATCTATAGCCTTGCTTATTTTTTGGTTAAATCCTAATTGCTTCTCCTGATCAACTCGACTCCTTTTTCCTGCCCTCGACCCTCTCACATCGTTTTGTTCTTCTTCTGTATCGTCGTTTTGAGACCTCTATTGAGGAATGGAAAAACAGTACTATTCCACTGTAACTCTTGTTAGCAGTGGCGGAGCTACGTGCATTCAAGGAGTGATAATTAACATCCCTTCGTCTGAAAATAACATTGTATAGCTATGTAAAAAAAATAAAAAATTAATGTACATTAACTATATATTCTCGCCTTGGCTTTTTGGTTGGTTAATTATATATATATATTGAGATTCCTTATGAAAATTCTGACTTAGCTACTGCTCGTTGATATGATTCCATGTGAAAACGGACCACCTCACTAGAGCTTTACTTTATTTCTAGCAAAGAACCAAAACAGAAATCCAGTGCATGATGTTAAAATCCACTTTTCACAAACCGTACAAATAATCAAATTGATTACCTTTAATAAGGTTACTTGATAGAACTCTATCAAATATATGTTATTGCCTAATTGAATCTAACGAACATTAAATTTTAATGAAAGTTTATTAATCCATTATAGTTGAAATCAATTTATAATAAACAAGCATTTTATGACGAACACAATTACTTCTGAAAAATACAAATCCAACATCTTTATTACTTACGATATATGTCTTTTAAAGTTTTGCTCATTTCTTAAGAAATATCATTTTGTTAATCCCTTAAACGTCTCACTTAACTAATATACTTCAATACATTTGTCTAAAATATTACTAATATATTTTGGAATAAAACTAAATTATCCAAAAGACTAGAATATGATGTTTTAATGAGAGGTTTCAAGTTCAAGTCATAGATATGAAAAAATATAGTATAGGATTATTTTTTATTGAAAGTTTTTATGGGTTTTTGTATAATATAAAAGGGATTTTTACATAAAAAGTATGTCGGATTCATTATTTATTTTTTCTAATCCATCTTATACACTTGTTATATACGTATATACACATATTATACATAAAGGATGAGTTTGGTATGAAGCAATAAATAAATATGTCAAGAGAATTAATATGTAATTTAGCAAAATAGTATACATATTTTTTTTCCAAATATAATATTATACATTGGAATATGTGACATAATATTTTATGTTGGATTGTATATCTTTGAAATTTTCAACTTTTGTTCATAAATCGCAAATGTGTTTTGTACGTTGGTCAGTGCTCTTCACAACTTAATATTTTAGTCGAATTTCAATAGAGATATCTGAATAAAGAAAAAAAAGGAGCGTCATCGTAAGTTAAACCCGGGTAGCATTGGACCACACACCATGGCCCATTGTTTCAGGGACAAGTAAGGCCCACTATTGCAAGTTGATAATTACAAGACCCCACAAGGCCCAATGATCCCTTGATATTTGGGATCTTTTGATTCCATCCTCAAATCCCCATGATTTTTATTACTACTATATGTTAATAATTAATATAATCAAACACAAACAAACCTTGATTATATCAATCTTTCAATTATTCCACCTCCAACAATTCCACAAGGAATTTGGACCCAACTTTCACTTGTTCCCCCCCTTATTTTAAGCTTCTATTGGGAGGTCAAACTGTTTTCATGTATATATTGTAAAATGTTGATATTTTTTTACGTTTTTATGTATTTTTTTGTGTGTGTGTTTTGAATCTCGTTAGAGAATGAATATGAGAGATCACATTTTGGAGTATGATGTGATAGTGATTAGTGAGTATACGGTTGCTACCGATAATTAGAGATTTCATATTCAAACTTACAAAATTCAGAATGCCTTACCTTTATTAATGTGTTTCTAAAAACGAATTAGCATCAAACTTATTGCATACTTTAAAATTATGGATTTGAATTATCACTCGAGCAACACAACACCCCATCCCTAATTTGCATAACATAATTCTAATTAAAACAAGTAGGGAGAGGGATGGTGTAAAGGGTACCTATGGTCAATATTAATGGCCTGCCTATCCAATAGATATGAGGATTCTTGTCTCTATAGATACAAAATATTTTGTCTGATGATCAGCAAATAAAAACAAAAATTACCCTTTCGAAACGCATGCCAGTGTCCCATTATTAATAAAGTAATGGATTAAGTAAGAGTTAAATAAACAATTGAATAATTCTATTTAAGAACTTACTGTCCCTTAATTTTTTGTCTGATTCGATAAATACAAGAAATATTTGTCTCTATTATACATCCCTACCGTTTCTAGTTGACTCTTACAAAAACAAAACCGGAACTTCAGCAGAAAAATTTGATTCCACAAATAATACTAATTCACTCAGTAAGTTAAAATTACATTAAAATAATGTCTTTATAACTTAGTTTCAACTGATATTTATATCTTTCAATTTCGTATATGTAAAGGTAGATTCCTAAACTTGTATAAGAATAGTCACACATATATTCTACATACATACACGCAAGACATCAATTAGGACATAAAATTGTCATATAAGATGCCACATATTGCTATGTAGGATAGCATACAGGGCCATCAAATTGCCATATATGACGCTACGAAGGATGAACGAATCTATGTTTTGTGTACAAATTTAAATTGTACTCAAACATACTCGGAGTTATAGATCATGATAGTCAAATTAAAAGACACGTTTATATATTATGTCTAAATTTAAACGCCAAAAAGTATTAGAGTATTAATTAAAATATAAAATTGATGAAAGCAGCGAGACTTGATCCGTCGGAAGTGGCGCCCAATAAACTGAGAAAGAAAAGCGTCGTCGAGTCGCCGTCAGTTAACAGTGCCGTATTAATGAGGTTAACGCTCTGGTAACGTAACAATAAAGATAGGCTCAGTCAAACGGCGAGACGTTAGATGACAGTTTTGACTACAATACGCTGTCTATTCTTCATCGGGAACTGCAAATAAGCTATACACAGTTAATTTGGGATTGACGGAGACGGGATAACGGTGTGTTACGTCGCATTCTGCTCCGTCCCCTCTCACCTGTCAATTTGTCAGTATTTAGCTTCTCCGTCAGATATAAACGGTGCATTTGGTCATCAATTATAGTCTAAAGATCATTTCTCTAATTTTAGTTAACTTTATTACAATATCGAAAGTATTGAATTCAGATTGACTCGATATTATACATGGTATTGTCCTGATTATTGCATGCTTTCCGGAGTGGTACATGGTGCTTGATGAACGGTACCTAACAATACCGGATCCTTGTTACTGTATCGCCGCAGTATTCAGCCTGGGAAAAGTAAAAAGATTTGAATTATAACCTGAGCAACGTGCCTTTGGGGCCGTGTAGCAGTAATGCAGTACCACAAGGGGCAACCTCTAGGCTTTAGGTGTTTTTACTGTTTCTCTTATCTATGGTTTGATTGATATTCCTAATTGAAATTCTGATTAATTTATATTTGAGTCGCGTAAGATCCGTTAAAGAGGAAAACATTTTATGATAAGATTATATTTTTATACTGTGTTTGAACCCGAGACTCTAGTTAAGAGTTGAAGAACCAAATTCATTCTAATTTCTACCATAATCTTTGTTGATAGATTTTAAGTATTTTTCGTTGACTCAGGTCCAATGGATTAGAAACGAAGTCAAAACGTAAATTTTTTAATATTTAAATACAATTTTCTCGTTTCAATTTATATGAGTTATAAATGCCAAAGGGCCGGTCGAACCCAACCCGTTATCGAGGTAGGGTTAGGATAAGATTATTCAAGCCCATTTAAAACTAGGGCTAATAAGTCCGACCTATTTAAGCGCTTGAGGCTTGATTCGGACCGGGCCGGAGTCGGCCCATGTGCCAAAACTATTTATTTAAGAGTAATTTACAACAATTTCACTAGTATATGAGATAATTACTTAAATGCATGCTATGTTATAATATTACGAATCTTACAAGATTTTGGTACGTCCAGATAAATGTATTTCAGGTTACATGGACTCAAAATTAGATTAATTTGTTCTAGATACACTATATTCAAGTGGATTCACATGTATCTAGGATACATAAACAAATCTAGTAGCGCCCTCGCCTCCCATCTCACTCGCCACTCACTTATCTCGGTCGCGTTTCTGGGATGCATCACACCAGATACATGTATCTTGCGTATCTAGTATCCTACATATATCCTAATCACACTAGATTTTTTGCTAGTGTTATTGAAACAACACCATTATTTGTCATAATACTCCTTTCGTCTAATAATAGTTGTCTACTATAATTCTATAAATAGTTTTACTACAATACTTGTTCAATTTAGAAAATTATGATATAATTTATCTTTTATGTCTATTTTATCCTTGCTATTAAATATTATTTGTCATTAACACATTTTTCAAAGCAATAAATTAAATAAAGTCAAAAGATAATATAGTAATATTATCCTTATTATTTTTTGTTTCTCGAAGGGTATGCCAAGTTAATAGTGGACAACTATTGCTGGACAAAGAGAGTAATAATATTAGTAACTAGATTTTTAATTTAATTATATATTATATATATTTTTTTTGATATTAATACAAAATTTGAATTAAAGCTATTAAATTTGATTTAACTTTTTGAAAAATTTAAAGCAAGCGAAGAAATAAAGTTATAACCATATGACTACACCTGATTAAAAAAAAAGTTGTCAACAAATCATTTCGCATGAGATTGGTGAGGAAGTATTTACATCTCATCATTGATGTGATTATTAAAATAAAAGTTAGTAATGATATATATATGATCATCAATATGTAATATTGTCTGTATTATTGCCAACTTTTTAGTAATTATATATCAATTGAAAAACAAAAGGAAAGTATTAATTATTTGCAAAACTATAGTATGATGCCCTCCAATAATTTGGAGAGGCACCAAAAGTTGTTTTAAATAAATTCTAAAGAAAGAAAAATTTGGAATAAAGTATAAAAGTTTGGTATATTAATGTCGTTAACTAAACTTTTTCTTTCTTCTTTTTAATTCTATCTCTACCTTTATTTTTAAATCTTGGATTTTTTGTATCAAATTCCCTCCTAAATTTAAAATTTGCATTGAGACGCTGAAAATTGTCTCTATTCACTTTATATTATAATATATATATGTAGAAAAATATAAAGTTTTTCAGTAATGGTATATTTATTCATCATTGCTACTTGCAAAGTTGATGATTCCCAAGAAAAAAAAGACAAATATTATATTATATAAATTTTAAAAAGGACAAAATTAATGCTGCAATGCCACCTTCCATTCCTTAGTAGGGTCTCACAGCAAATCTTCAGCTCATTCAAAATAATATAAACAAATATTACTCCTATTTTTTTTTTAAAATTATTTGTAAATAAATACGTAGTTGAACTTGGTGCCAAAATAGAAAAACGAAATATAAAAAAAAAGAAAAAAAAAGACAAGTATGGAAACATTTACTATAGCTTACAGAAAATGTAGCAGTAATTGTGGGACATCAATTTGGCTGGTACTGTTAGAAGTTAGAAGTATCCAAAATTTCGATATTAATTTACTTGGGCGCTGCAGAATTTCAAACTCAAATTATTTTGGCTCATCCAAAATCTTTATTTTATTGAAACTACGATAATAAATATTTAATAAGTATAAAGTCAGAGGATAATGATATGTATGCTTAAGAATGGAAAAAAGCATCAACATATAATATAATAATGGAAACAAAGAAAACATGTAAGAATATCTAATTTCTCTTATTAATATTAATTATTTACTCACATATAATACTATAATCGAAACAATGAAAATAGTAATAATAAAATCAAAGAACAAAATAGTATGCGAACAAATAATTAATATTAATCAAAGAAATTAAATAACACTCGATTATTAATAGTTTCTACCCTAATACACCATCTTTACATCCTCATATCTAGAATTATATCCTCAATAAGTTATAAATACATGTTCTGACCAATTTAATAATCTCTTCTAATATTTTTTTCGATCAACTTCCAACTCTCTTAAATCATCTTTTTTTAATTAATAAAACATGAAAAAATTGAAAAATACACGATTATTCAAAACGTGAATATGTATCATTAAAATTATGATACTCCATGTGCAATTAACTAATTTTCTAATAGATCTCTGAATTCAATGTTATCACTTATATCAATTTGGAGGTAAGGTCAAAGTCGATATTTTTGATAACAAAGAAGGGTATTTACGTGAACAAAGAAAATCTCTGACTCGAATTGAATTGATTGGGGTTTGACACAGTAAAAAAATAAATCTGCAAATAGACTTTATCAAGAAAGAGGAAACAACAAAGCAGAAAGAAAGAGAAAAATATATATACAAATAGCTGTCTTCTTCACCTGATCATTTTTTTCATATCTATATTTCTGTGTAAAGATTTCTATAACAATGTCTAAAACCAACTGTTAGACAAAAAAAAAATAAAAAAAATCTCTGTAGCTGCACAAATATACATTTTTCACTGATATTGGAAAAGCACAAACTCATCATTCATTCAGCAGAAATTATTGATTTTGATGAGTTGTGGGTCAACTTTGAAAAACCCCATTTGAAGATTTTTTTTTTTTGATTCATCTCTTTCAGGTAATGATTTTCTTGAAAATTGAATTTTTAAGAATGTTGGTTTTTTTAGCTGTTGTTCATGTTGAAAGCAGAGGAAAAACAAGAAGATAGTGATAGAGATGTATGTATAGATTCCATACAGCTATAACCCATCACATTGTATAGTTAACATCATTACTTTGCCCAGAAAAACCCGAGTTTTCTGTTAATCATTTGTTACTGTACATCTTTTTTTTATGGGTTGGTATTGGAATTTTGCAGCTGGAAGAAGGAGATTCGTTCTATTATCTGAGTGCTTTTTGGGTTTTGGTTGTGAAGATTTGGAGGGGCTTGAGGTGTCACTATTAGTATCGATAAATCAGCTACAGGTCACTGAAAACTCAACACTTGTGTCAATTCAACGATTTGGTTCGTCGTCTTTTAGCTTTTTGGACATTTGGTGTTTTGCATATTGTGATGTGAAGTAGCAGAGGAAACTGTTCTTATCTTATTATGGGTTTCTGAATTACACTGTTTTAATTGGATTCCAACATTCCATTTCGGAGATAAAAAGGAAAATAATAGGGTCACACCGATTCATTAGGGGAACAGCTTATCTCTGTCACCTGAAGCCTTTTTAGCCCCAAATTTTGACTCTTGTGATCTGAAAGCAAACTAAAAAAGAACACCTTATGTGGTAACCCTTTTTGACTGTGGTGTTTGTGGGACAATATTACTGTCAAATGCATTTTATGTTTGCAGAAATCATGTGCCCCATACTGTTCATTCTTTTTTATAGCATATGATAGATTCCTTATATTTTTCTCTCCAGTTCTTTTTCTTGGAAAAGAACAGAATGAAAAAGGAAAGTAGGTTGATTCTTGAGAAATTCAGTAGAGTTATAGGGTTAAAAGGGGGTCTTATCAGTTGTCATTAGGTGGTCACTGTGATAGAATAGCAGCCATTTAGGCTTATATGCTTGAGAATCACATCTTTTTTGTGGGTCAGTCAGTACAATAATGCATATATTGTTTTCTTCTTGTTTGGAGCAGACATGATTTCCTTGTGGGTTCTCAGAATCTAGTAAAGAGAAATGGTCTAGCATGTTGATTTGAGTTGAAAGTTGAAAAGGCAATTAGGAAAGGAAGACGTTGTTGTGTTCTGATGAGTCGAGAGATGAAGAAAGGGAAACAGGATATGAGTTCTGATGCCGCAGAGAAAGTGATGGTGGCTGTTAAGGCATCAAAGGAAATACCCAAAACAGCTCTTGTATGGTCTCTGACTCATGTTGTTCAGCCTGGAGATTGCATTACACTACTTGTGGTTGTACCTTCACAAAGTTCCGGTAATTTCTTTGGATTTTCTTGTTTCATTTATGATCTCCTAAAACTGAACATTTAGTTTAGCTAGAATTCTCTAGCTGCATACTTCTGTAATAGTTAATTGCATCTTTGATTAATAATCTGTAATCAGTGAGAAATTCTTGCTTGTTGTTTTCTCTGCTCCGCTATTGGAGATCGTAAAATTTAGGACTTATTCTTGCAGCTGCGAATTTCTTTGTGTGCTATTGAATCCTAATCCGTTCATTGATGCTGATTTGTCTTCATATTTTCTCAGCATTGCTTTCTGAAGGGATCTCTTATTTAGTAATTCTTCCATGTTTTTATATTTATGCTGCTTGTGTGCTTACACAAAAAAGGGTCTAGTGAAAATTACTTTCTCTAAGAATTACGCAATCATTTCTAGGTAGGAAGCTATGGGGTTTCCCTAGGTTTGCTGGAGATTGTGCCAGTGGCCACTGGAAGTTGCACTCTGGAAATAGTTCGGAGCACAAGTCCGACATAACAGATTATTGCTCCCAGATGATCCTTCAGCTTCATGATGTTTATGATCCCAACAAGGCAAGCATACAAATTCTTGTCATCTCCACTGTTGTGACATTGTTATTAACATTGACGTCAACATTTGGTTCTTCTTGTACTCTTATTTTCCTCCAGATAAATGTCAAGATTAAAATTGTTTCTGGTACACCGCATGGAGCTGTGGCTGCTGAGGCGAAGAAGTCTCAGGCAAATTGGGTTGTTTTGGACAAGTAATTTATATAATTCTTCAGAGCCTGATGTCTTGTTAAAGTGATTTTATATTTTCAAGCTTTATTAAACTTTGCTTCCTATTTTCGGTGTTTTTACAGGCATCTCAAACATGAGAAGAAACGCTGCATGGAAGAGTTGCAGTGCAATATTGTAGTCATGAAGCGATCTCAACCAAAAGTTCTCCGTTTAAATTTAGTAGGCTCACCTAAAAAGGAACCTGATGTCATGGGCACATTATCTTCAGATCAAACTCAAATATGTGGAAAAGAATCAAACAAGAAGGATTCATTGGATTCTTCTCGAGGTCCACTTGTAACTCCATCCAGTAGTCCAGAGATGTTCAGTACGACTGAAGCTGGTACTTCATCAGTTTCAAGCTCTGATCCTGGAACATCGCCGTTTTTTGTCGCTGAAGTAAATAGGGATCTGAAGAAAGCAAATATATTAGCTGCCAAGGAAGATGTAGATGAATCGAGTTCAGAGAGTGAGAGTGAGAATTTATCTGCATCATCAAGTTTAAGGTTCCAACCATGGATTGTGGACATAATCAATTCACATTCTGAACTCTCGCAAATCAAAGGAAAGAGCTCACTGAGAACTCATGACAGGCCACAAGATTCCACAAATAAGACATTGCTCCAGAAGTTTAGTAAGCTTGATGAGGAAAGTGATTTTGGATCCCCGAGTTATAGAGCTGATTTGGATTACAGTGGGAATGTGAGAGAAGCAGTTTCTCTGTCTAGAAGTGCACCTCTTGGCCCTCCTCCCTTGTGCTCAATCTGTCAACACAAGGCACCTGTATTTGGTAAACCGCCCAGATGGTTTACTTATGCTGAGCTGGAGCTTGCAACTGGAGGATTTTCGCAAGCAAATTTTTTGGCTGAGGGAGGATATGGATCTGTTCATAGAGGAGTCCTTCCAGATGGTCAAGTTGTTGCTGTGAAGCAACACAAATTGGCAAGTTCTCAAGGGGATCAAGAGTTTTGCTCGGAAGTTGAAGTGCTCAGCTGTGCACAGCACCGAAATGTTGTAATGCTGATAGGATTCTGTATTGAGGACAGCAGAAGACTACTAGTATACGAATATATATGCAACGGATCTTTAGATTCTCATCTATATGGTATGTGATACTGTTTTTTCCCCTTCTGTCCTTGACAACTTTCATGAATGTGATATTTTTTTCTTTCAGTAAATAGACCCCTTTGGCCCTTTCTACTTGGCGAAGATAACTTGTGTGAATAGAGACATGCGAAATTCATGTCATCTGAATTAATCTCAAAATTGGTAGATATTATTTTTCCATTGTGAATCTAAATTTGATCTCATATGAATTAGACTTTCAGTTGATAAAAATTATTTAAAAAAATTGTAAAGTGGTTTTGGTGATCTTATTCAATTTGCTTCAAGGTTGATTCTTTTGTCTTCTTATTCCTAAAACTCATTTTCTGGTTTTCACAGGTCGTACTAGAGATCCTTTGGAGTGGTCTGCTCGTCAAAAAATTGCTGTAGGTGCTGCCCGAGGTTTGCGTTATCTTCATGAAGAATGCCGAGTGGGCTGCATTGTCCACAGAGATATGAGACCCAACAACATTCTCATCACCCATGACTTCGAACCACTAGTATGGAATAACTCTTTCTCAGTTGAAAGTTCAAGATACATTAGTTTAAACATTTCTAATTAATACTGCATTGTGTCTACCGTTGATGCTGCACTCTTAACTTTATTTACCTTTTCTTTTGCAGGTTGGAGACTTTGGTTTGGCTAGGTGGCAACCTGACGGTGACACAGGTGTTGAAACGAGAGTAATTGGAACATTTGGGTAGGCCTTGAAAGTAGTTTGGTATATTTTGATGTAATGCTACAGAGAATCAATAGTCTAATTTGTGAAATTCAGGTACTTGGCGCCCGAGTATGCTCAAAGTGGCCAGATTACCGAAAAAGCTGATGTTTACTCATTTGGAGTGGTACTGGTGGAGCTTGTTACAGGACGCAAGGCAGTGGATCTTACCAGGCCTAAAGGCCAGCAGTGTCTCACAGAATGGGTATCTATTTAGGTTTAACCTTAATTTTCAATCACTTTTGTGCTGACATGAGGAAAAAATGAACGAGAGCGCCCTCCTTCCCTTTCATGTGTAGCTAATAATGTGATTGATTTGTATTAGGCGCGTCCATTGTTGCAAGAATGTGCTGTTGATGAACTAATAGATCCCCGGCTAGAGAACTGCTACTCAGAACATGAAATATACTGCATGTTGCATGCTGCATCCTTGTGCATACGGCGGGATCCTCAGGCCAGGCCCCGCATGTCTCAGGTAAGTGTTACAGCCAAATTCATGTAAAGTAGAGATGTTACCGACAGTTCGAGTCTATGCACCATTCACATGATTCTTTGTGCTTGGTATAAGTTAATTCTCATGTTTGTTTGGATATTTCTTATGAAGGTACTTAGAATACTTGAAGGCGACCTTATCATGGAATCTGGAAAATTGTCAACAACACCTGGATATGATGTTGGAAACCATAGTGGAAGGATTTGGTCAGATGCCCAGCAACAGTATCAAAGGTTCAGTGGTTCCTTATTAAGCGATGGATCGCAGGAATTCAGTGCCAAGCTCTCATTTGACCAAAGGAACCCCTCAAATATTTGGGACAGGGATCAATCCAGGACAACATATTAGGGACCATCTGTAGATAAATTGATCTTGACACTAAGATACGTTTTGCTGCTTTATCAAGTTTATTTAGCCAGGCAGTTTTGTCGAAAGCCATGTGGTGATTGTTTTATTATATCCTTGTATAGAAGGTAGGCGTAATACAGTATATGTTTTGTATTTGATGTCCTGTCTACGTGTTTTTGTATTTTATAATTAAATGAGAACTGTTTAGTCATTCTACTCAATCTTAAAATTTATTCATGTAGCTCAAAGAAAAGAACGCTATTTTGATTAAAGAGAAACCTAGGTTCACAATCTTGATTGCTAGCTTGCTTACAATTCACATTGTTTGACAATCCAATATGGAAAGTACTCATCAATCCATTCATAAGCTGAGGTTATCTAAAGAAATAGATACATGTGTTGGCGATAAACTCAATGGACATGTGAGCTGAAATTTGGTATACAGGAAGGCATGGCTGTAGCTAAGAAGTAAAGAAGATGAATGTGAGCTTCAAGATGCTAAGGAAGTTAATAGTTAGTTACAAAACTTCTAAAGAGTCAATGTGCAATTACATTAGTTAGTTGCAATCCATGTGAAGTCAGTTGGACAAACGCATTTGCACGCATGCTAGTGTCTTAAGAATGATATCTAATTTGTCCATAAATACCTTCAAACACTCTTAAATCTGGATAACACAAAGACATTGAGGAAATGAAGCACCGCAAATATCTTCAGTTCAGCACTACAAGAGTAGCCAGTGAGTCGGTAACCATTTATTTTTTTTGAGAAGGAAAAAATAGGAGAGTATCTATGGCTTCCTCATTTTGGATCTCGCATACCTGAATAGGACAGGAGGGAAATTTTAGTAACAGTGCCACAAACATGTAAATACTCAGAATGTACTTGCAGTAGGATGATAAGGACTGAGAGGAGTACTCTATGTGCATGCCACCCCGATCAGAAGATGGTAGAGTGCTTCCTTGAAGTTCATTCAGTGCTTTAGTTGCTTGCTCAAAGCCCTATAGAAACAAAAACTACATACATAACTGATAGAAATATGATTAAAGTAACATCCCTTTTCCAGTTAGTAACATATGTAGATGTATGGTGCTTCGTGTACTTTCCAACGTCACTTCCCTTTTACAGAAAATACCACAGAAGGGAAGTCTAATTTTTCCTAATGACTGCAGCAGAGACCAGAATGGTTGAAAATTCCAAACACATGACCATGTCTCTATGATATTCTAAATGCAGGTATATCAGCTTCATTTTTAAGTCTTTGACCTGATAGCAAATTTACATTTTTGCTGTCGCCACAATAAGAAGCTGAGAGAGGTACCTCAAAATCAGCAAAAGCAACAGGCATCCCGCCTCTTGCACGCACCTTGAGGGTGTTAAATCCAGGATACCTGGCAGTAAAAGCAACATATACAGTCAGTTTTAGGTAGCCTTAGCAACTTATACTATTTCCATCTGTAGCTAGCACTAACGGAACAAACTGCTTAACCATATGAACACTGAGTTCTCAACAAAGACGCGAAAGTGAACACCCTCCTGCGCGGGAGTTATACAGGAACTTACTGAGAAATAACTTGCTTCAATTCATCCTCAGTGCAATTTGGACCAAGATTGGCGATAAACAGAGTGGAACATGGTTGTGCTCCATCTGTTGTCTTCTCGTTTTGTTCCTATAACATCAAATCCAAATAAAACGCTTGGAAATTCATCAGTAGTAAAAATCCATGAGACTCGTCCTAGATGTTTGCTCCAATAGTGAAATAAGGTAGGTCTCTCTTCACTAAGAACTAAACATGTAATTTGTAAATAAGTCAGGTCTGCAACAGTAATTTGCAGCACTCGCGCATTTGGTGATTATCTATGTATATGGTCCTTACACACGCTCATTCCAATTTTCAGGATTTGAAGGGCACACTTTCAGAGCTTCACCTAATCTTCTTGCAGTGCCTATGTCCAGCATACAACACATGCTACAGAAAGAGGGTAATATATAGACTTACACTTTTCGGGGCCAAAGCATGGTCAGGCTCCACTACTTTCTCCTCACTGTTCCATGATAGAGAATAATAAGCTTTCCATGACAGATCAAAGCAACAGACCTCAAATAACACACGTCTTTATAAGTAAAATTTAGTTTATCAAAATGCTTGACCGTTTCTCTTCTGAAGAATAATCCTTTGTCCCAGAATCAGGATTCTCAGGCTCGGAAGCATCATCAGAATCAATATCACCTGAATAAGCAAATAGTACTAACACTTATTGATTCTCAGTAAAAAATTGGATGAAAATACTTCCTTATAGAAAGTCTTAAACAAAAGGCATATGAGAAATACAGATATATTTGACATCTTAAATGTGGTAGTGGAACCATATAGCAAAGATCAAAGCTAGTACCTTCATTGCTTGATGTGCCTCCTTCGGCATCTTCATTGAACTTGTTTCTGTTGTCAATAACTACATAAGGTCCCCTTCCTGACAGTAACCATCTAAATGAGCCAATAGAAGCAATAATTATAAAAAAAACAAGAACTGGAAAAGAAATTTCCCATTTTATTGGATGCAAAAACTTTATTGATATCAAATAAATATCAATGATTGCAACAAATTTATACCTGGAATTTGTATTCTTCTAGAGTTTGATCTTGCCGGTTCAATGTGCAAAGTGGATCCAGTTTGAGGATCAAATTTTACACCCTGGAATTGGGATTGGTAAAGGACAAGAAAGATACCAATTGACTAAACTAATGAAGCAAAAGTTGAATGTCTACATGAACCTCAAGATAGGTAGTAAAAACTCAAATTAGAACTAAAAAGAGGTTAGCAGAAACAGAACTTGTTTGTTCCCTTTTGCTCTTAATGGACATTGTGGGCTTTTAGTGTTAGCAACAAAACTAAACCAAATCAATTCATCAACAGACACAATTCATAATGCAAAAAAACCCTTATTTGCTGATGAATTGAGAGGCCGAGATAATAAGGCAAGGTCTGGTTGTGAATAGTTGGATAAATTTAATATTTCTGAGACTCTTTATCTTTTATACAGAACACAAAAAGAAAAGAATAAGAACATCTTGGAATAAGGTGGTCTTAAAAGCAGCATATATGTAATTTCCAAAATCCAAACAGAATGTGGAACATAACTAGACCTACTTGGATTAGATATCTCACATTCAGGGCATGCATGGCTGCCATTGCTGATGGATGATCAAGAAAAGTAGCAAAGGCAACAACCTGCATATTGGAAGAAGAAGATGAGAAACACAATTGTAAATAGAAGATTGGCGCATAGATACTAGAGTTGATTAAAAAAAAGGATTAGCCTTTCGCTATCTATTCCTTTCAATTTTGATTTGAGAACTGCTGAAAAACTTCAAACCAGAATAAAGTTAACAGATTGATCAGGTTGTCTTCAGAATAACAAACAAATGTAACTATTTCACTTCCCCACCTGAGAAATTGGACAAGAGTCTCTTTGTATGTGGAATAAGCTAAGGTAAATATGGTCTTTGCCTTCGTCTGCTCGTAGAGGCTGAGCTAAATGCCCAGATACGAATTTGGCCGAACCCAATAACTTTTGCTTAAATAGTGAATTTTTGTTAAGAAATTCATTAAATATAGAAAAATATTAAGTTTAGAACTCAATATTAACGCATCAAGTCATCATTTGGAATTCCAAAAAACACAAAGTTGCAATCCTTGCTCCGCCTCTACCTGCTCGCATTGTGTATCTTCCGAAGAACAATGAAGAGACAATTCTATCTTCACCAAATCCTAATCAGTAAAGTGTGACGAAGTGAAACCCTATATTGTTTCTAATAAAAAGTGAAAACCTTTCTGCCTTCAAAACTTAAGTAACCAACCATAACTTTCAGAAATTGATAAATCGTATCCTAAACGCTTCTGAACTTCACCTCTGCCATCACCTCCGCCATGTGAATAACTGCTCCAGTTGCAATTCCTTTTCTATTGTTTTCAGTAAAAAAAATTAAATTTTTCCAACTAGTAATGCAGATAATTAGACAGTTGATTCGTGCTAAAATGAAGCATAACTACTCGCCACTCAAAAAACCTTACTAGATCACTTAATAGATTAGCGAAAATTTAAGCATCTAAAAATAGGCGGCGAATTAGGAAATATAGGATACCTGATTTCCTCGACCGGTGTACTTGAGCTGACACGATTCAAAACCAGGACGGCGGCGGAAGAGGTTGTGAATCTCACGAGCTTTAACATCGTCAGGAAGTCCCGAGACAAACAGCGTTTTTATATCATTCTGATCATTATTGTACGCATATACTGGTTGAGTTACGTAGTAAGGATCGTACGCCGGTAGGTGAGCCATCTTCACGGCGGGCGGCGCCGGTTGCAGTAGAGGAGGTGAATGAAAGGGCCTTTGACAGTAAATTACGATATACTCGCCTGAATTTCACACCAAGTACAACACCTTTAGCACAGTGAACAAGTATTCTCACTTCTTTTTACGGGTTCGTTTTTCTCAACTTGCGCTTTATCAGATTAAAATGATATGAATTTAAGTTATAATAGCAGATTAGTAATTATTATAAAATGGCATTAAGTTAATTTTTATAATAACAATTTATCTATAGTTATTTTTACAAGTTATTTGACAATGTAAATATTACCTTACAGTAATTCATCAATAGATAGGAGGAAAAAGTCTATTTATATATATATATTTTTATTATTATTATTATACGCCCAAAATTTAGTACTACTATTTCATTATTTGTGAAATAAGTGAATTAAAGAAAAGAATAAACAAACAAGAGCAAATTGTATGAAATAACAAACTATTAATTCAAATTAAATGTTATAGTCATAGTTTATTTTATTTGTAATACGCAGCAAACATTCCATTTTTTTGTCATCTGGTTCGGTATACAATTAGTCATTTTCGGTATATAATTACCTATTCGGTATACAAATGTATAAAATGTATAAAAATACGTTTGTGTTTGTATAAAGCGAGAGAAAAATATATACATAAATACAAATACATATATTTTGTCATATACACTTATAATTATACAAATACAAATCTTATTATACAAATGTAATAAAACTATAATTACTACTATGAAAAATTAAGTGAACGACTCTTCCTTTTACTAGTCTATTTCCCAGTTTGAATTAGCATCAATCTTAACTAATTTGAATTCATAATGCTATAAAATAATCAGAGAAGCATCCAACACTAATGCACAAGATTTTATTAGAACTATATAGTTAAATGTGCTTGAACGAGAAATCATCATATTTCATCCCTCAAAATGAGGAATAAGAGAAAACATTAATTTTGCTTTTATAGAGTGGATGGAACAAAAAAAAGGACATAATAATAAATATGATCTTTAATTTGACTTTTAATGCACAATTACGTCTTCAACTTTGAGTGTGCACAAGTATGCACTTAAACTTGTATAAAATTAAATAACAAGACATATGTGTTCTACAGGACATAATACACGTAGGACACGAAATTGTCATGTAAGACA
This sequence comes from Solanum etuberosum, assembly GCA_029582245.1. NCBI lineage: Eukaryota > Viridiplantae > Streptophyta > Magnoliopsida > Solanales > Solanaceae > Solanum > Solanum etuberosum. The sequence goes on along the minus strand of JAJONR010005370.1, from coordinate 40,054 downwards.
AATGTGACTATTTGTTCAATTTTATATTAGTTTAACTGCCTACTTGTGCACACCAAAATTAAAGATCATAATTGTCTGCGCCAGTGTTTTAAAACTCTTCTGGGACTCGCCTCAGGGCTCGCCCTGGGGCGGGGCTCTAGCAAAACGCTCCGAGACTCAAGTGTGGGACTTAGTTCTGCAAGACTTACGCCTTAAGCACCCGACTGTACGCCTTAAGCACGACCAACGTCTGGCGCTCGAGACTCGCCTAGCAGATCTTACACAAATTATGTGTTAAAATCTTTAATTAACATTGTTGACCCTCATAATTCTTGAATAAATGAATGATACGTAATAATTTTTTAATCTATAGAGATAAGAAGATTGAGAGTAACCCAAACAACAAGTGTAGTATCACATCTTTACTATTTGGTAACACTGTGAAAGTGATTATATATTACGTAAAATTTCTTTTAAAAATACGTAGCAAAATTTTGCTTTTTCACTTATATTGTTCTTCATGGTTTTGTCATATGTCTCAAAATTATTATATTTTATTTAGCTATTTAAAAGTAATTTTATTTTTATTCATGAAGGAGTGATGTTTTTACTATAATACTAGTAAGTTTATTGATTATTTTCTTTTAAGGGGTAAATTGTATAGTATGATAAATTTTTTTTATAGAAATAACGATTCTTTTATTATTAGAAAGTTAAGATAGAGTATTAGATTATTTATACTTGTATAGCCATTCTAGAAGTTTTATTTTCAATGAGTTTCCTTAATTATGTTTGTAATTATTTCAAACTAGTGATGTACTTTTATAAATTTGTGTTATTAGATTATTATACTATATATATTGTAAATTAAAAATTTAAAGATTCATAAGCCTACGCCCCACGTCTCTAGGCTAAGCCTCGTCCTATACTAAGTAAAACTCCCCGCTTTACGCCCAGCTTTTTAAATCATTGGTCTGCGCTTATGCTGATGCTAAGTTAAACCGTCCTCCGAGGGTTAACACCCCATAGATCAGATCGTGAACTCTTTCAGACCCTTAGTTTCACTTGGTTGGGGCAGAGTTTTCCTAAGAAGGTCTTATGTATTCTTAAAAGTCTTGATTGTTTTTTACTTTCTTGCTTATGAAAGACACATCGGACGAGACCAATTCCGATAAGGAGGTTTTTTATTCTTCCCGGTCCCCAAACTCATCTTTATGTATTATGCCAAAAGAAAGGCATAAGTTAACTTTCTAATTTACTTCTTTTATTTACGCATAATTTAAAGTCCAATTCAGAAGAAGTATCGCGAAAGTACACGTTTTTTTCCATCTCCCCAAATTATTTCTGCCGACATTTACTAAATACAACACGCATTGCAGAATAAAAAAATCACCAAGATAACAACAAACCACCATTCATCGATGATCAAATTCAACGAGAAATGAACAAAAGTGTATGGTGATACAAACAATCAATCGAAGAAGTAATCGGAAATTAAATAAATTCACAGAAAAAAAACTACAATTGGTTGCAAACTTCAACTGACTGGGGATTAACACAGCAAACTAAGACGATGGAGCAGATCTTAAGAACCCAGCAGCTTCTTCATCCAAAAACAAATCATCAGTCTTCCTTATCGAAGTATGAATCAACACCACAAACACGCCGACCGCTAGCGATATCAGGATATTAGATGTAGCGCCGGTAAACAGCAGCAAAGCGAGAGTAAGAACGGATAGAACAATCAGAACCACACGATCAGAAATCAGACGGCCAAAAATCACTAACGGCTCGTCACGAAGAAAGTACAGAAACAACCAAACGGCCATCAGAACTATGAAGACGATGAGTGAGATCGGGTGCCAGAGAAGGCTTAGGAAGACAATAACGAGCACTATGATAGCATAGTTCGTCTGGAAGAAGGAGAAATTTGTCTTAATTCGTGATATAGCATCGCTGACTCCGGATGGAAGATTGAAGGAGTGGAAATTGAACATCTCCTTCCATGGCCTACGAGCAGCTAAACCTTCCTTTAACACATCTTTTGCTCTACTGATGAACTCCACGTTTACCGGCCCGGAAGATGACGTCGGTATTGTGCCGTAATTCGTCATTTTCTCGCCGGAGATTTTGAAAACGGAGAGGATTTTTTCTTCGCTGTAGTGAAAATGGAAGCTAAAAAGGGGACGGAGTGAATGAGGGAAGTCGTCTAAATGTTGAATAGTTTATAATTTGTGTGAAAATATCAACAAAAAGCTGAGTGACACGTGGCAATTGATAGCTGTCTCCGGGTCATTCTTTCCACGGAGTTTTTTTTTTTTTTTTTTTTTTTCCTTCCTTTACACAATTTAAAATCTATAATAAGTTAAGTTAATATGATAGCAGAATAGGTTAAAAACCCGTTCAATTATCACCGTTGAGTGCTCGCGTGAATAATATATTATACATGAAGAGAGATTTGAAAAAGATGTTAAACATGTCATTTTTTTAAAAAAAATTATTATTATTTTAGAAGTTTCATACTTAAATTATACCGTCGGTGTCTACCTAAATCCTCTTGAACTGCCTAATTGTGCCTAAAGAGAAAAGTTTTTATAATATTTTTATGGACAAGATATTATATTGTTATGACTTATGATTATGGTATTATTATTTTTCTTATGAAATATTAATTATCTAAATCATAATTAGAATCTTATTTTAATCAATTAAATTTTAGTCATTAATTTTTATCTATGACATGTGTCTAACATCCAAGCAAGAACTTGGGAAAATGGAGAAAAGGAAAATGGAGAGGAACCGAATCCAAAATTAACGGTCTAAGAAAATATAAGATCACCTAGTAATTTGAATAAACTTGTAAAATAACAATAAATTAGAGAAATTTCAACCTATTAATTCAAGAAAAATGATCAAAAGACGGCTAAAGTTTGAAACCTATGATATTTTAGTTTGAAGGGTAAGTGATTAACTATTTTTAGAACTGATAATCATAAAATTTATTGCAATGACATGTCGTCATTAAGGATAAATTTAAAGCATTTCCAAAAAATAAAATAAAGAAAAAGTATATTATCTCCTTCAGAAGCTTCTTTTCATTTGTCCAAGTGTCCTCTTGTATCCAATACTGTCTCCGTCTCACTTTATGTGAGGTAGTTTGATTCGGCATGGAGTTTAATAAAAAAATAATACTTTTAAAACTTGTTTGATTCGGCATGGAGTTTAAGAAAAAACATAATACTTTTAAAACTTGTGGTCTAAAATGAATGATAAAAATTGAATATTTTAAAGTTAAATTGTTATTTAATATAGAAATGTGTCATTCTTTTTTGTACGAATTAAAAAGAAAAGTAAGTCATATAAATTGAGATAGATTGAGATATTATATTTGTCGACCTTTCTTTGTTGACTACGGAAACTACTTTCTTAATTATTATTAGTCTAATCAAAAGATTAGTATTTTGATACACCTTTATAGATGGCGTAAGAACTTTAAATATATTCATTTTTGTCCTAAGTTAGATCTCACTTTGACCTAATATGATGATTAAATCAGAGTTTTATATAAATACCCCTAATTAAATTTTTTACTTATCATACATTGTACACTATAAATTAAGATAACAAACTACATGATAGTTATAACAAGGGTTGAATTCTCTTGATTTAAATCAGAAGCTTGACATAAATCAAGGCAATTTTATCCCTTAAAACTTCTATTTCAAAATGGAAAGGATGTTTACTCTTTCACTCAGAAACAACTCTGAATTTCTATAATATGCTTGCATTAAGAGTTAATTATACATAAAATATTTTCATGTATTGCTTAAATTATTATTTACAAAGATATCTTTCACAATTATAGTGGAAAAGATGTAAAAAAGTCTTTAATTTAGTTATTGCAGGCATTTAAAATCTAGAAATTTATGGTATTAGTAATGCACATTTTAATAGATAATAGAGTGTATGTATAACTAATAATAATGTACAAAGCTAATATACGTATTGTTTTTTCTAAAAATTACAATTTGAAAATTTTAAATTTATGATCAAACGAAAACTTAACGAAGCTCGATAATAGAGCTAGATTTGCTTTATTTGGAATGGGGCAAGAGTTGGGTTGATTGTGATGATATAAATAGAGTAGCAAAGTAGTGGGAGAAGGTGAACATGTTAAAAGACAGGCAAGGCAACAACGAAGACCACGTGCATTGTCTCAGTTCACACGCAAAAAGCTCTTTTTTAGTATTTGTTTTTCTTCTTTTGTCCCTTTTCAATCTAATCTACCTAAAATCAAATGATACTACTGATTTTCTTAAAAAATAATTTTAATTGAATATCTTTATTTTATTGTTAATAACATGATTTCTTGAGATCTATTCGATATAAAAATTAGTTCTAAAGGAAATAGAAAATAAGAAAAATATATATGTAAATAACACAAATTTGTATTTCATGGTGATATAAGATGGGACGATCGAGTATAGGGTGGTGTATCGATCAATTTGATTTATTGGTTGTCAGTTTGAAAATATGCTAAATAATTATAGAAATCATTAAGTTATTGATTTGATTGTTAAGATTTTACATACAAAAATGAAAATCAAATAAACCATGCACATGAGTTAGACAAATTGCATTTTGTTCAAAAGCAAACACTAACACATTGTAGAATAACCGAGAGTTTGAGATAGTCAAACAAAACTAAACCCAGACTTTATATATCAAAAAATATAAATATATTTTATTTATTTACTAAATAATTTTATCAGCTAACCCGTTTAAAAAAAAAAAAAAAACTCAAATTATTAAGAACCAATAAATCGATATAAGAAAAAAAAGTTTAACATCATTATCAAACCCACTCATCAGAAAGCTTTTTCCAATTCGAGTTAGTAATTTCGATTCAATTCTGAATAGTCATCGATAAGTAAGTAGTTAGTTGGGGGAAGAAAATTGAGGAAACGTGGGTGGTAGGAGTCGAGTGGGGACGCATTATTGGATCTTCAAATACCCAATGGATCTCCAAATGATAACGTCAATATAGTTAAAACGTCTTCAAGTGCAAAAGACAGCACATTCTGGATATTTGTATCGCAAAGTTGTAGATAAATGTGTCTTTTTCTTAATCACAAAAAAATACCATATTTTGTTTGGGCTTTATTAGGAACACGGATTAATCACCAATTTTGCAGTGGATTTTCTTGTTTTCTTTAAATTAGTATATGGCATTAATATACTAATTTGCGGGTTGAAAATTAATCATATATGGACCATCACGAGTTATATTATATCAACAATGAAATTAAGAAACACAATCAGAAAAATAAAAATAAAAATGATAGGTTTCACTACAACTATTTAAGAAAAGAATTATTCAGGACATTTTGAGTTAATTATATTCAGGACAAAATAAATCAAAATCAGTTACAGGTTTTAATTATTAGCACTATTATGTTAGTGTAAAAAAATAAATAGGTGTCTGTATTAAATAATAATGATAATAAAGAGTATTGTATTGACTCAGCAGTTTGGTTGGCCAAAGATCCGTTGGTGTTAAGGGATCAGACTTCATTTAATTACTTCAATATTATCATCTTTAAAACCACCTAACTTATTTTCCCTCTTTTTCTATTCTTTCGACCATTAGAATTAGGTACATGTCTAGTTTCCTTATTAATATAATTATATTTAATTATTTTTTTATTATTATATTCTTCGATGTTGTTATTACATTATTTTCTTTGTTTCAATTATCGTATTATTTGTTATCAAGACTGTTCACTTCTCCTTTTGTTTTTAATACGTCTTATTTACTATTGTATTTGATTTTGATGAAGATTTATTAGAAACAATCTGCGTAACCGACCGGTAATATTATTGTTAGTGTTGTTTCTAGAAATAAGTATTAATTAATTCGTTTAGATCCTGAAAAGATAAATACCCTTAAACTAAGAATATATGTTGTTTGTTCGATAATAATAGACAATATGGAGTGCATTAATCCAACGTGCCAAACATTAGACCAACAAATAATTAGTGTATTATGAAATTAAATTGGACAAATAATTGATAAAAAGAAAGAAAGAAAGATTTAGTCTAAGCAAATATAGACCAATCTACTTCTAGATTACCTTTTAATTATTGACAGGTACTTCTTGTTTATTTTAGCTAATATGATAGTAATCCTAAAAGATATTCGGTTATCAGTGCGTAGAAGTTAAACTCGATTATCTAGGCCAATGTTAGATAACACAAAAGTGAGAATTTGTGGGATAGGGAAAACTTCAGCTTAAAGCAGACACTAGCAGTGAAGTTGAAGGTTGCCTTTAAAGATGAATTTTACATGTTTTTAAGTTTTGTCCACTTCCAACATCTCAATTGTATTCCAAGTTTCCAAATATATAGCTGTCTTTGGATTAAAATAACAGACTTACCAACCTTTATATATCAACATACTAATGTGATCCCATGACCAAGAAAATTCTGTGTTGTTTCTTTGATGTTTATCTCTCTAAATATAATCAACCAAATATTGTCAATACTTTGAAGACCTGCAAAAAGATGGAGGGCAAACACAAGTTTTTTCATGGAACACTTGAAGTCTCAATTTTTCGTGCCACGTCTCGCAAGCCATCTCTTCCCTTCAAGGTAAGTGATTTATGAATAGCACATTAGATTTCGCTCATCAAATTCTTGTTTGATTTAGAACACCGCGATATTTGTCTTTTGAGGCTAAATGTTCTCAATGGTGAATTGATCATTCAATATCCATCTCCTTCCGTGATGGACTGGTAGCCTCTTTTTACTTTCTCAATAATAAAGCCTTTTGACCTTTGTATTCGTTCTCCAAGTCTTGTTCAGTACTATCCAAGCTCGTTTTGTCTGAATCTTCGTGGAGAGAAGAACCATTACATTTTGTGGTTCAAACTCATAAAGTGTGTCTAATCAGCACATCACGGGTTACACTCTTACCAGTAGACCAGAGCCCTTGAGCTGCAATAACAATCAGCTATTAAGGCCTAAAATCCTCTTCTTATTTTTTATATTTTGCAGTGTATTTCATCAAATGGAAAACCTGCATTTGTGACAATCAAGATTGATAACAAAACAGTAGCAAAAACAACACAAGAAAGCGATCGTGTTTGGAACCAGACTTTTCAAATCCTCTGTGCTCATTCTCCAAACACAACAGTTACCATTACTCTGAAAACAAAATGCTCCATCCTAGGGAAATTCACAATTCAGGCAAACAAGCTCCTAAACGAAACGAGTTTAATCGAGGGATTCTTTCCACTTTCCATTGAAAACAAGAAGCCAAAGAAGAAACTGAAGTTGCAGTTCATTGTTTGGTTCAAGCCAGCAGAAAATGAACCAAGCTGGGGAAGAATACTAGAGAATGGTACATTCACAGGATTAAAAAATTCGGCGTTTCCTCAAAGATCAAACTGCAGTGTAACTCTTTATCAGGATGCACATCACCAACATACGTTCCAACCTCCATTTCAGACAAGACCTAAAAACTTGTGGGAGGACATATACAGAGCCATTGAGGGTGCAAAGCATTTGGTTTACATTGCAGGGTGGTCTTTCAATCCTAAGATGGTTTTGGTAAGGGGAAAAAACTATCTACATTTCCTTTCCTTTTTTTGTTGCATTGTTTTTATGTGTGTGTTTTGGTGTTAGATTGAGGTACATTAGTTGAGGAATGAGTTGTCTCTTTTTATGATTTTGGGTAAATCACACTTCATGAATAAGGTTGAGTTAGACCCAATGTAGATTTTCTTGACATGGTATCAGAACTCTAGAGTAAAGATAGAATTTCGAGCTAGGTTGAAGGTATGTCCAAACAGAGGTTATTTGTCCAAGGGACATTCGTTTGTTTCTAAAGAAAGAATTAATGTTTTGTTACGTTGCACATCTAGGAAGGGGCCTTCATGTTATGTTATACTGGGGCGTTAGATATTCCTAGATATGTTAAGGAAAGAGCTAGCTTTTGTAGTTGAGTTCAAGTCTGGTTGAGTTAGACCTAATGTCCATTTTCTCAACATTTGGAACACTGGTGCCTTCTCTTTTCAGGTCCGCGATCCCAGTGCAGAAATTACACATGCAAAAGGAGTAAAGCTAGGTGAATTGCTGAAGCGTAAAGCAGAGGAAGGTGTAGCTGTGATGATCATGCTTTGGGACGATGAAACATCCTTGCCAATCATCAAGAACAAGGGAGTGATGAGAACACACGACGAAGATTCTTTGGCTTATTTCAGAGACACAAAAGTAGTATGCAAATTGGTTCCCAGATTACACCATAAACTTCCCTCATTCTTTGCACATCATCAGAAGATGATAGCAGTAGATTCAAGAAGTCATTTATCGTCAACTAGTCGAGAAATTACTAGTTTTCTTGGTGGTTTAGATCTCTGTGATGGTCGATACGACACAGAAGAGCATTCCCTGTTTAGAACTCTCAACACAGAATCACATTGCTATGATTTTTATCAAACAAGCCTATCAGGTGCAAGCCTGCACAAAGGAGGGCCGAGAGAACCATGGCACGATGCTCACGCTCGTGTCACAGGGCAAGCAGCTATGGATATACTCAACAATTTTGAACAAAGATGGAATAAGCAAATTGGCCCTTCTTTGCTCATTCCCATTAGATCCATTCCAGAACTCAGCAATCAGCCAAACATGGCTTCTACTGATCGTGATTGGAACGTTCAAGTCTTCCGATCAATTGATCATGTCTCCGCATGCCCTTTACCTAGGAACATGACAGTTGAAAGAAGTATCCATGAAGCTTATGTTGAAGCAATCAGACGAGCTGACAGATTTATATACATCGAGAATCAGTATTTCATCGGTGGATGCCACCTTTGGGAGCAAGATCAACATTGTGGCTGCAGAAACTTAATTCCAATAGAGATTGCACTAAAGATTGCGAATAAAATCAGAGCTAAGGAACGGTTTTCTGTGTACATTGTGGTACCAATGTGGCCAGAAGGACTGCCAGAGAGCGATTCAGTGCAAGATATCTTGTACTGGACTCGGGAAACTATGAAGATGATGTATAAATTTATAGGTGAAACGATTAAAGAAAGTGGCGAACAGGGGCATCCTAGAGATTACTTGAATTTCTTCTGTCTTGCAAACAGAGAAGAAAAGATCAAAGGAGAATTTGCTCCTCCTTATTCTCCACATCCAGAATCACAGTACTGGAGAGCTCAAAAGAATAGGAGATTCATGGTTTATGTCCACTCTAAGATCATGATAGGTATGAAAAATCTTCCTCTATATATATACTCATGTAGTGTTAATTTAGACGCGGTAAAATCAATCCGTTTTCTAGTAATGTGTCCAACATGCCCGAGTAAACTAGATAACAGATCAAGTATTCTATCTGACGGGTCAAAATGCAACCCAAACTCAAACAAACAAGATTAAAATTGGAGATTGAAAGCAGATTAGGTTGGGCATGTTGTGTTAGGACCTGTCATTTGACACATCTTGATCCAACTCATTATGACCCATTCCAACTAAAGCAAGTTTGACCCAACTCACACATTTGCCATTTCTACATGTATTTATTGGTCATTTAGACTAATAAAGCTTACATGCTAACAATTCTTTCTCCAAATTTTCAGTGGATGATACATACTTATTAATTGGTTCTGCTAACATAAACCAAAGGTCCATGGATGGGAAACGAGACACTGAGATTGCAATAGGATGCTATCAGTCGAAAACTGAAGAAGAAGACATAGATCAAAGGGACATTCATGCATATCGTATGTCATTGTGGTATGAGCACACTGGACAAGCGGAGCAAGAATTTCAACACCCTCAAAGTTTGGAATGTGTGAATAGAATCCGTTCCATCGGAGACAAAATGTGGAAAATTTACGATCAAGATGAAGTAGAAGACATGAAGGGTGTTCATTTGGTTACATACCCTGTGAATGTGACTGCAGAAGGTCATGTAGAGGATCTTATGGAGAGAAATGGCCACTTCCCCGATACTGAAGCACCAATAAAAGGGAAAAGATCAAAAGTTCTAGCACCTACAATTACTACATAGACAGAAAATAACAAGTTGGAAGCTTGGAGACCTTTTACCGATGATTCTGTACATGCTGAATAGTAGTAGTAGGTTTCATTGTATTGGCAAATTTGATTGTAAAATAACAAAGAGAAGAAACAATCAGTTTCTGGTGACTACAGACTAGAGCAATATAATATAAAGAGAAAGAAATACAGTAGTAGTTTTAAATGAATATGTATATAAGCACATTGTGAGCGCAATAGTCTCTAAGGTTCTTGCCATTTCCATGGATTTCAAACAAAATAAAATTCTGAAACTCCATTCTTCTTTATAAAACACATAGGATACTGATTTGTTTCAAATTTTTACCATATAATCACATGAGAGAGATCACAGCAGAGGCAAAAAATGATTGCTTTGTACAAAAAACTATGTGCAGCTTTCCAGCATATTATAGAAGAAAAGCTGTGAGTGGGACACAGCCCATAGCAATCTGCAATAAGGTCTGAAACAAAATATAGTACAAACAAATTTTTCGAAGATGATTTGGACTGCAGAAAACTTCAGGGAAATTGAGAATCACCAGTGCCTTTCAGCTTTCCTTTGCATGAGCTGGGTTATAATTTTCAATGGCATCCTTTAGTTTCTGAAGCTGCATTATATTTTCCAGAGTAAGTTCTTTCAAAGGAAAATTGATTGAAAGGTAAGAACATGAGTAACAGCACATATGCTTAGACTGTAATGAAAATCTTCTTCCCCAGAACTAAACAGAAATATTTAGGTCACCACATTATCAGTTAAGAAATTTCATTTACCAAAGATATCCTAGTAATGGAGTTCCTACTAATAGCGACGAGATTAACAATCGGATAGTGTCAATCAGTACATTGCTACGCAGGTTAACTAGAAACAAGTTATTCCCAAGTATACTACACAGGAAGCACCACCACAATAAAAAACACACTGATGCACTTCATGGTCCTACCTTTGCGAGAGAGCAAGAAAAGGAATCCAGCAGACTGTCAGCTCCTCTATAGAAGTGGAAATATGGAAGGACTTTTACATTTAAGCTTTTGCACAAAGACTTGTTCTCATCAAAGTTCACCTTAATGAAAAGAATCTCTGGGTGTTTTTCCGCAATCATGCAGATCTGGCCATTGAAAAGTGTAAAAACAAACAAATTATCTATTAGGATATCTTGGACAGCACAATCTCGTTTGGCATTTGCTAGGAGGTGTGTAAAACTGGTAAAGCATTGATGGGTAAACCAAAATTTTAAAAGGAAAAAGAAAATATAAAACTGTAATAACAGTGAAACATAAGCATAGTGATTCAAACAGACAAACCAAACGACAAAAGAAATTACTAGAAACTTAATGAGGCCAAACCAGACTAATGAGTAAATTAAGAACATATTATGATTGTGTAAGTTGAAACTAATCGATAAGGAAATTAAACCAATATCGAACATTAGAACATAGCAACTCCTGATAGTTATAAGAGAAAGATGTGAGACCAAAGTAAAATTCACATACCACACATTGAATAGCAACACAACTATGTGCCTAAATCTCAAGCCAGTTGAGGTTTATAACTTAATGAGTACAATCAGACAAATAATGACTACGTCCTAAATTGAGTGCAGCCCTCTCTTCAACAGTCAGAACATAAAGAAGCTCTATGTCCAGCAATTTTACTTGCAATAACATGAATAGAAACAGATTCTAATAGTTTAAGAGAATACCATGTCCATGTCATGGGACCAACAGATTTTACTTGCAATTACATGGGAACATTCTCCTACTTCTTTTTTTCCATAAGCTCCAAAAGATACAAAATGGCGAAGGAGATATAAGATACTTGTGCAAAAACACTTCATCCATATTAAGAAGGCTTCCAAGTGGAGGGGAGTGGGGACTCTAAAATTTGAGAATGTCCACAAACAATAAGGCCGCTTGTAAACAAATATTTTCTAACTGCATTTCTGTTTTCATAATTGATATATCAAAAAAAAAAAAAATCATAACTGAGATTGATTATGTAATTATGAAGCAATTGTTACCAGAATGTTTCATTCCTCTATTAGACCTATTAGCGGAAGAGCGCAAAACACAGGAGTGCAGAACAAAAGTGGTGAGTATTGTTGTACATCCAAGCAATATGTGCAAGAATAATGCACTCCGTAGTTTAAAAAAGCAATGGTTCATTATTCTGGGAAAGCTTAAATACTCACCTTGGGGAACAATGCACGACAAGAGGCACACCATGTGCCATAGAATTCAACAATCACTAATTTATCTCCAGCTTGACTTAAAGCATCTAAAAATTCTTGAGTTGAATGAATGTCAACCATATTTGAGGCATTCTTTTCCCACCATTTTGGTTGATCAGTTTCAGCAGCAGTTGCATGTACCTGATGTCCAGAAAAAAAAAACTGTTGCTTCACATTGGAAGTAAAAACCAGCAATGTTTCATCTACGCAAAACGGATAGCTAAGGGAACAACTAGACCCTAGTGATCTGTTCTACAAAAGCTTCACACTGGTCTTTCTTCTTCTTTTTCCAAATTGAAAGGGGAATAGAGCACGATTACGAACTGCAGCTAAAGTAGATTGAGATGAATACCTGGTCTTTAATAAAGTCCCAAAATTCCGTAGCTCTATAAACAAATTAACACTCAGGAACTGGTTCTCCGATAATCTAGGTAATTCAATGTTAATTAACTATGAATCCCCCAAATTTCAGTTTAGATCAATGATTTATGAGCCATAAGCGAACAAAAATTGAATAGTTCCAAATTGAGAATGCAGAAGGGCTTGCACAAACACACACAATAACACAAGAAAAGACCAGAAATTACCTTGAAATAAAGCAAAGGCTTGTTTGGGGCATAATCAAAAGGATTGACAACACGAGAATCAACAACCCTTTTTCCCCATGAGTTCAATTTAGCAGCTTTAAAGGGGAATGAAGAGTATGTGGGGTTTGAAGGAAAGGGGGAAAAGGAAGAAACTTTAAGTGAAAACACAGAGTAGCCCTGCATACTCCGTCTCTCTTTCTTCACATCACAACAAGTAGAATAATTTCGAGTTCCCAAATTGTGTGAATCAACAAGAAGAAGATGAACAGAGAGAGTGAAGTAGTTGAAGCTGGAGATTTATTCACAGCAAGGTGCTTGTTGACCCAATAATGGCGAGTAATTTTTGCCAAGCGCTTTTGCTGACGGGGCCATTCTTATTTACATATGACATAGTAGTGATTGACGAGATTCAAGGCCGAGTTAACTATAGGCTGGAGTTAATGTCACACGTGAGATTAGCGTGGAAGTGGGGCTTAATGCATAAGGCATCAAGAGAGGAAGTTGTAAGTATCTTGGGTCATTAATTCAAAGAAATGAAAAGATCGACTATGATATCACATCATATTCATGTGGGATGGACAAAATACCGTCTTGTCACTGAAGTCTTATATGATAAAAATATACCATCAAACTTGAAGGTAAATTTTTAAAAATAGTGACTAGGTTAACTATGTTAGCTGGGGTTAAGTGTGCCCAATTAAGGATACCAATGTTCAAAAGGTTATAGTTTCGAAAAAATGAATATGTTGAAATGGATGTTAAAGCTTACTAGAAAAGATAAGATCCGTGATAATGTGGCAATAACCTCCGTAATGGACAAGATGAAGAAAGCGAAACTACGATAATTAGGTATGTAAAAAGGAGATGTGTAGATACCCCAGTGAAAAGGTGTAAGAGGTTGGCTACTGTGGATTTAAGGAGAGGTATAGCTAAACTGAAGAAGTATTGCAGATAGGTGATTAGACATGACATGACACATTTTCAGCTTACCGAGTATATGACACTAGCTGAAAGGTACGAAGATCACAAATTAGAGTAAAAGACTAGTAGATAGTTGAATGTTATTTTATTTTTCGGTGTGATAAGACTTGGTGATAATTTAGTGCACAATACCTATTTCTATGCTTATCTCATACTCATTCCGTTTAAAAAAGAATGACCTCCTTTTCTTTTTAGTCTGTTTCAAAAAGAATGACCTCTTTCTTTTCTTTTTTGTAACATTTTAATTTCAGCTTTCCACGTGGCATGTTTAAGGCCACAAGATTAAAGGACAATTTTGTACATTTGACATAATTTTAATTTAGGACCACAGGATTTCAAAAGTCTTCTTTATTTTCTTAAACTCCGTGTCAAGTCAAACTAGACCTTCTTTGTGAAACGGAGGGAGTAGTTTCTAATCCTATAAATTATTATAGGCTTAAGTCATCTGCGGCCCCTTAAAGTTGTCCGCATAATTCACTTAGACACTTCAACTAGGACTAGTACCTATTGAACACCTCTACCCTCTCGAATTTGAACCATTTAGACACAAAAAGTGTAATTCACATCTTGGTGAGTGCGTGAAATCAATATTTTAACATTTTTCCTTTTCCTTTTCAATTTTTTTCTTTCAGCACCATTTTTTCCCCATAAATTTCCTTCTTCTTTTTTAAAATCATCTTATCATTGTCTACTTCCGTCTTCTTTTTTTCAGAAAAAAGATGGAGATCACCAGTTCTTTGTCGGATAAAATGGAGATTATTATGTACGTCTTCTTTGCCGGAAAAAATGGAGACCATCTATAGATTCGTCATTTTGCCATTAATTTTAATTTTGCCACATTAAATTAAAATGTCACGTGTCTTCATTTGATTCGTCATTTTGCCACATTATATGCGTGTGTATTACACACACATTCTCTTTAGACTAAGTGTCAGAAAAATGTTCAATAGAAACTTATATTTTAAGATTAGAGTGTCTAATAGGAAACAAGGTTTGTTAATAGAAACTTATATTTTAAGATTGGAGTGTCTAATAGGAAACAAGGTTTGTTAAAGTGTCTAAGTGAATTATACAGACAACTTTAAGGGGCCACAGATGACTTAAGCCAATTATTATAACTACTTGTTTTTTTTATGCTTCGGTCATTGCATTATGTGGTTGCTATTAGTTATTATTTCTTATTTTCTAAATGCTATGTAATATTATTTTTTTATGTTATCTTTGCTTAGGTATTGTCTTTTTCAAACTGCATCACTTGAACATAATATTTTTCAGAGACATCCTCTCTATCTCCGCGAAATAAAATAATGTTTGCTATACCCTAGCATCAAGTTTTTTTTTTCTCCCAAATTTCATCCAAGATTACCTCAAGCATATATGGGTCTTTTTAACTTTGTTCAACATAAGAATTCTTTGTCTAACTGTATGGATATGCTTCCCCTTTAGTAAATATTTTAATTTGTCTCATTGCATGCCCCTTTCTTCTCCCATTTTTCTCTCTGAGTTCTGGTTTTTCTCCTTTCAGTTACTCGGTCTCTCCTCTTTGGCCCTAATTTCATCTTCACTTCAATTTCTCTTTCTCTGTACATCCCCCTTTTTTTTTTCTTTGTTTGTTTTGTTTATGTCGATTTGGATTTGCTTAAAATGCACTTTTTAAATTCATAATAGTTGGTTATATGCAATATTGGCCTTCAATGAAGTTGCATGTGTGTATTTTGGTGATAATGCTTAGAGTAAGATCAAATTCATTTGATTGGTCATAGAGAGAGTTTTGCCTTGTGCCTCTTATTCTGAATATTGATTTTTCTCATCTGTGCTGCTATGTCCATCCATTGTATTAGCTTCGAAACTATGTTCTGTATCGATTCAGAATAGGAATATGATGAGATTTGCAGAGTTCTACTACTTTTTTTTCCATATGCTCTGTGTAAGGGGGAAGGGGTTACCATGAAAATTGTGAGTATCTGAAAAAAAAATAGTTCTTTTGTTTTCAAAGTGAACTTATATTTAAAATTGGAGTTGTGTTTGAAACTCCTGAAGTTGAATTAGTGTTTCATACCCGAAAGGTTGTGAACAAGTAGGCGAAAGATATTTTTTTGTTTTCCTACTCGATGTCCGATAGCCCGACTAAATCTAGATTCACACTGGATTTACCACTCCCAATAAAGGTGACTCCGTACCCAAGACATCTAATTAAGAATGAAAGAGTACTTACCACTCCACCACGACCGATCGTTGTCAGTAGGTAAAAGGTATTGTTTAGCTGCTTTAGTGTGGTATAAGCAAAGAGGCAGTGACATAACTCTGAATTTAGAGTTCCCTACAGTGTCAGGGCTAACGTCCGTACCCAGCACGGGCACTATCTAGTATTACTATTACCCATAAAGGCAAAGGATACTTTTCTGATGAACTTCAAAGAAATGTTAGTTTACGCTTATCTAACATTGAGATTCCAAACTCCATCCATTTAATTCCCAGTAGAAAGAAATTGACGACATAATGAAGAATAAGCAACAAGCTGTCCAGTACAAGACAAAATAAAATTGTGGCAAATGTGAACCTAGTATGCTGATGCAAACATTTTCAGCATTGTATATCAATCAGTGAAGATCTGGTCATGCAACCTTACGGTCCCGATATTTCCATATCATGTATGTGCCATGTTGGTCCTGGTAAATTTTGTGATCTTACTATCAATCCAACAAGCTGTTTTCTGGATCCCCTCAATGTTAGAATCCCGCTTTTGCATGCATAACATTGTGTTACTGCTCATAAACACAACCTCTGGGAGCATAAATATGTTTAAAAACATGTCAGTCCATTTGAATTTTTTGTTATGTTGATTTGGTTATCCAGGATGCCGCGGTGTGAGCTGATTCACAGTCAAAAGCTCCTCCCAATCATAAGAACACCCTTCAACTCAGCCCTAAGTGGGATGTCAATTAAATTGCTTTTGCTAACCATTCAATCTCATTCAGAAATACCCCAATTCAGATTGGCTTACATCAGATCGTCATGAGTTCCTAGACCCCTCTTCATCATAGGCATTGCTTAAATCAGAAGTCAAGAGCTCCCACAGCCCACAGGTCACAGCTCAACTTCGTCACCGCTGCCTTTCTGCCATAGTCTACACTTGTCCCCTTGCCATCAAGTTGGGTAACTCAATCCTTGAGTGTTTCCTTAACAACAGCTGCCCACAAATGTCATCCCATAGCATAAAGACACCAAGATAAAAGTAAAGGAAAATTGAACAAAGCTTCCAGCTTTCATCTGCAAAAAAGGAAAGAAGGAACTATGAGAGCACTGTTTGCAAGAAAATTTAAGAATCATAAATGATTATAATAAACAAGAGATTTGTGGAGAATAATGCAACTACATACAGCATGGTGAGTTTGAGAACCACATAACAAGACAAAAGGAATGTGAAGGGAAATCTACCAACCATCAGATAGAACCACAAGATACGCTGATCCTTTTTTTCTTTTGGACAGAAGACATAGAGGTTAATGATGATGTCTTACATCAAATTGGTGCAAAGTTGTGAAATGGAGGATTACATGCAAAGTATGTGAGATAAAAATGTGAAGTCAAAGCTTAAGGGTAAGTTCTACCGGATGGAGCGAAGTGTTGGTCAGTCAAAAACATCCATGTTCCAAAGATGATGATGCTCAAATGGGTGTGTGGGCATGCTAACAGAGATGTGATCAGGAAAAAACATATACATATACAGAACAATTTGGAATGACCTTTAAGGCCGTGTGTATTGATGCACTAGTAGGAGGTGTGAGAGGTTGGTTGTAGTAGGAGTTAGGAGAGGTAAAGGTTGAGGTAGGGTGAAAAAGAACTGAGGGGGAGATGATTACACAAGGTAGGACACAACTTCAATTTACTGAGGACATGACCTTAGATAGGATAATTTGAAGGTTTGGGATTATGGTAGAAGATTAGTAGGTAGTTTGAGTGTTATTGCCTTTTTGTGTATATCTTATCCTCCTCAAACCCCACTTGCGAGATTATACTAGGTATGTTATTGTCGCAGTAGAGAAGAAAGACAAAATCAATGAGCAATCCAAGTGGAACAATAGTGTCCATTCTGAAGAATTGCTTGCACGATGGTGAGCCAAGATATTCTGGAACTTACAGCACCTAGGTCACTTATCTCAAATGCCAACAGATTCCTCCATTAACCTTAATTTTCTTCCAACTTTGCCCCTGAACTAAAACCCAACTGTCCTCAGTGAGCATTGAACAGTAGAACCTCATAAAATAGCTCAAGAAAATTGCCAACGAAAAGCAAGCATAGTTCAATTTTTAACGTTAACCTTTTCATGTCAGCAACTTCAACGATCAAGCAAAGAACCAAGTTCACTCCACCTTCTGCCGATATGAGTGTGATTCCTTTAAATGACTGTCTTTTACCAACTACAGGTAAAAGGTCACCCATTCAAGCACACCCAAAACCAAGTATTACACTCGAAATAAGTTGGCCTCCACATAAATACAAGATTGTCGCACTGTAAATAGTTCCAGTACCATTGGCTTCCTCTACTAAAGAGGACAAGTGTTTCAACTACTACATAAAAGACCGCAAGATGAAACTAAGCATAGTACGACCATTGTGTCATCCAATAATAACATGCCAGCAAGGTAGATTTCTAATTGTTTCTTCAAACAATAACTACTACGTCTCATCTGTACCATTGTGTCTGTCATCCAAAATAAGGTGCCTACTATCAGCAAGGTAGATTCCTAATTGTTTCTTCAAACAATAACTACTACGTCTCAATCCCAAACAAGTTGAAGTGTCCTATATAAATCTTCATTACCCATTTCACTCCCATCTGAACTCTATTTATGTGAGCTTGCTCATATTACCCGTCTAAAGCCTGAAGAGAGGAGGTCTACGATAGGCTGACCAAATTATGATGAATCCTCACGAAACTTGCATCTTCAACCACTGTTAAAAATATGTTGTCCCTTCCCGGGACAAGTAAATTAGCATCACATACCGTAAATACTTGAATGTCGAAGTGAAATCCTCATATAACAAATTAGAGTTAAGGGTCAAAAAACACATCTAAATTATCATTTTCTCGCGAGTTTCACATTTCAACTATTAGTTGTTTTCTTTTCCTACATTAACTATCATTATCTATGTATTAAAACACACCTCAAAACCCAGCGAAAGCCAGGGGTTTGCCTTCTGGGTCGAGCTCGTCGCACCGGGCTTGCCTAGTGCGGGTCACCTCTCCTATGTGGTTTGCGAGCTATTGCATAGGAGCAGGAGTTTTACCCTGTGCGCACCCAAAGGGTAGCGGCTGCGGGTTTCCCTTGTCATAAAAAAAAAATAAAAAAAAATTAAAACATACCTCAAAACTGATTAAGCCAACTATCAGTTGTTCCCTATTTATTTTTTTTGAAATCAGTAACTTTGTGTCACTATCTGTTGTTCCCTATTCTTACCTGAACTATCACAATCTACTCAACTAGGTGTATTTTATACATAGATGGTGATAATTTAGGTAGGAAACAGATAGATAATGACAGTTCAAGTAGGAAAAAAGAACTAATAGTTGAGGTGCTAAACTCGCGAAAAAATTAAGCTCATATGTGTTTTTAATTATCATCTCAATGAATCAATGTTGGTTTCTCTAAATAATAGTTCATGTTTTTTTATCAGTTCCTCAATTGATTAACGTTGGTTTCCCATTTGCATCCCAAGAGGAACTTCCTATAAACAGTGCCCTAACAACAAGGGGAAGCAACATTGGAAGAGACAACACAACAAAGGAAGCAAGCACTGCTAACAAAAGACAGTTGAAAATCTCAAAGTTAACTCCTTCCCACACTGCATTCCCAGTCAATGGAAGCCAAAATATATTCTTCCTTCCAATTAATTATGAATTGCAGTGGTCTGATAAAACAAGGATGCGTCTCCCTGAAGGACCTGACCACCCCATAATATTTCTATACAACTAGAAAAATGGAAAGGGATGGATACAGAGCATAATAATAAGAACAATATGGGCCCATTTGGTTTGGGTTGTAAGGTATATAATCTCCACCAAATTCAGCATAAGTTTATACCAAGTTTAGTTGGGGATGAAGGAAATTTAATCTAATGTTTGGTAGATTTTTTCTGTTTCCCACATAAATAAACATACAAATGCGGGAAACTATGTATTATTTATGTGGGATGAAATGAGGAATAGTGGGTATTAAGTAATGCATGGATTGAACTGCTAAATGACCAACAAGAAAAAGTCAGCAGTATATATCCCTACATAACTAATCCATGCATAACTTGTCCTCAATCCAAACAACTCCCAAAGGTTCAGAAAACCCCAGGATCTATAGGTTAGTGTAACTAAGACCTAAACCTAGACTATAACCATCACAATCAGTACCCTAAACATTAGGCTGGTCTCGGCAAGAATTAGTCTTGATGAAAATAAAGTCTATTTCATAAGCATACAGAAGAAGAGTGGGAATGGGAGTTATCTACATCTAATTATTCCTGAACATAAACGCAGAGACAGAAAGAAGATAGAGAAGCACATCCAAGTATAATCTCTGGTAGAAAGATAGTACAATTTTAGGGCCCATCGAAACAGAATACTTGCCTATGGAATTTTGATAGGCAGTCATCACTTGCCAATGTAGCTTCCACTGTCTTCACTCAAGATTTCAAGGACCATCTCAATGTATGTGAGCAACTCGGGTTTCCATTGCTGCAGCCAGGATGACTGGCCTTATGAGCATTATAGCACAGCCACCTGTTAAGCGAAAGGTTAAGGAAGAATTACCAAGAAGTTGTCGTGGATGCTGCATTTTCAAATTCGAAAATCGGTTAAATCAGATCAGCGAGGGTATTTCAGCTCTCAACTCCAAGATTATGCCAGCTTCACCACTCTGCCTGTCCCTCAACTTGTAACCATGACTTCATTCCAAAGAACTGACAAGAGTCACAAGACCATGTTGATCTATTTTGAGCTGTGGTGGCAGCCTCCAATAGAACTGATAACTTGATATACCAACCCACAGTAAATGCTGAGTAATACTAAACCTGCTATCTCCCCCCAAGGCACAATCCTCTCTCTCCAGTACTCGTAACGATTTGAGTTCATCATTAACCATCAACTTTGTGGTTCTAACTCAAATGAAATTGAGATAAGATAGTAACAACAGTTTCATAGCATTGCTATGTTTGCAGCAGACGCCTACAAGAGCAGACTGCCATTATCAAGTGCAACATTTATGAGATAAACATGCACTGCTGCTGACTTTGTTCAAAAACATGTAACCTACCAGAGCCGCTTAACAAGAACCTCCCAAAATTTTCAAGAAACGGGAGAGACATATCATCAATACAATCCTCACAGAGCAATCTACCATAACGGTAGTGGGGGCATCATTCATTTCCACTCTATACTAATTACTCTGGCCTCAAGAAAATATCCTACATGCTTGCAGAATAGTAATAATATGCAGTGCAGAACTTCTTCAAGTGAGTCTAGTGGTGCATATTCTGATGCGGATTATTGCACTGCATCAGCTTCTTCTGCCAGTATGAGTACCAACATGCATTGCTCAAGGGAAGTCCAAAAGAATAAAATCGAGAAATCACGGGTTTGTGATGTCCAAAAAGCAAACCACCTCATGGTTAAGTTCCATATCCCAAAATACCGCTAGTAGGCCAAAACATTGGCAACTTCATATTCTCTACACTATCTACTAAGATAACTAAATACACCATCATACTTCTGAATCCATCAGCTAGTTCCTTGCAAAATGCTTCGTGATAATAGAAACTTAAACTGCTCGCTAGAATTATCAAGACAATCAAATGCTCAGAAAGCACAAAATGGACAAGGAATATGTACGCAACGAACTCAAACATTGCTATTTAAACTACAAAGTCATAACACAAGGCATTAATTAAAAAAATCCAGTTCCATCAACTATGGAAGAGCCTTAATTACCCTATACAGTTTAAGATAAAAGGCAGCACACAGTACTTCAGTACCCGAATATTATGGTTCCACATCAGAGACTCGAAAATATAAACACAACTACAAGAATAAAAGAGAGGCCCTTCTTCCTATTGGACAGCAAGCGAACAGAGAACACCTCAGCGACGATTCATTTGAGGTTTCTCAAGTCCTCCCCGTGAAGCTGAAGCAGCACCATACAAAGGACCCTTGTCAGCAGCACCCTGAGAATAATGGATGAATGTCAATGCACCAAGTCGACTCTACCTATGATGTTTGCTATGACCACTAAAATAAACTCCCAATCAAGTGACTGGAAATATTCATACCATATGAACCCCATATCCCTCGCCATAAGGTACAGGGAAACTTGCATCATGTCTTCCATATCTCATCCCATATGATCCACCTTTAGCAAACAGATAATAAATCGTTAACATAAGTAACCAAAAGAACAAAGCATCCTCTGATTTCTTAAACTGCTTAACCACACTGGATGTGTCAACTGTATGATCTAATTTTGTCACTGGTGATCAAGAGTGAAACATTTTCAAGTCTACTATTCAAACAGAAGAGGGTTATTAAGGTACAACTCGTAATCATTCTTCTCACTACCTTTAGCTAAAGAAGGTAAGAGGGTGGATTTTGAAGAACTTACCAAAAGATCCTATAAAAGGGATGGAGTCCATCATGTAAGGTATATATCTTCTCCTATATCTACATTTTATTTTTGGAGGGGGGTTACTTGGTGGCAGATAGGCCTACTTCTAACATCGAACAAATGGAACTAAAGGGGACTTTTCACTGCAACTCCAGAATGAGATTCTATACAACTCCCAAGTCTCGAGACCATTTAGCCTCAAAGTACAAATCTTGCAATCCATTAAATAGAATCAGAAAATCCTGATCAAGAAATGACTGATTTTACTTGGAATAACTACTAAAAGCCTTGTAACCTAACTCTACAACCGGTTAAAAAGGAACTCCTATCTTAATAGCTCAAGCCTCAAAAAATTTAAAAAGATAATGCTAAAGAGACTCATACATTAAAACCCCATAAAATCCAAGGCAAAAATTACCACTCAGCAACTCTTCCCACTCACCTGAATGTTTGGGACCTTTGAATCTGAGAGTCATCACATGTTTTTGTGATTCCCTACTTCTTTGATATACAAAAGCTTGTCGATGGCGGATTTTCCCCCTACTACCAATAAAATTATTCATCTCATGAAAAGCATGTTTGGTCTGCATACACTCTACCCTCCCCAAAACCCACCTATGTGAGTTCACTGTGTAAGTTGTAAAAAACATGTTTGGGTTAAAGAAGAACAGCTCCCAGATCCTAGGATTGCCAGATTAGGCAATACCTGAATAAGCATGGAGGCTAACCTGGGACAGCAGATTGGGAAGAACACAACAGAGAAATTACAATATCCCAATAAAGCGTATAGACAATACTTATATAAGAGCTATTTAAGAAATTAAAAGAAACTTGAAAAGAACCAATATAAGAAAATTACAGCAATGCATTCGCATGGTAACAACAGGATAATGTTAAGTAGATCTTTTGCTAATTCAATCTACATGGCCCTTACTGAATCATTTGAAATATTTTTTTGGACGAGAATAGATCACTCCATCTGATCTCCTCTTCTATTTTCTTTTTCTTTGGGAGTATTAGTTTAGTTTAATTGTACATAGAGGCTAGAGCTACATAATAAGATCTGGTTCCTTATATCATGATAGCATGACACAGGTAGGCCTATAATAGCTGCACAATTTTAGGCATTATGTAATGTCACACATATGCTTTATCGGATTGAAGAAATCTAATCCAGCTGTAAGAAGGAAGTTGTTCAAGAAAACAAGATTGTGCCTTGCAATGGCAGCCGGCTGCAATGAAGATGGGGGACTCATGGTTGTAACCAATGGAATCTATCGTATTAAATAGAAGTATGTGTAGGAAAAATATAACCAAGATCTACATGTTGGGTTCACTTGCACTCGTGCTCCATTTTCTAACCACGCGTAATACTATTGCAAATTTTATAAACTTACCTATATTTAACTTGGGGAACCCAGGCTGTAAAGAGTCTATGATGCACTCTAAAAAGCTATGGTGCACTGCAAAAGCAATTGATCGGGGATGTGACATAAAATAAGGAAAACGGCGGTGCTTTTTCTTCCCTTGATGAAATTGTGTCTTGTATCAAATACAGTATAGTACTATATTTTTAGCCCCTTATTCTCCTTCCAATTTCTAAACTTTCTGATTCATTTCTGACCATCCATCACCATTCCTTGCATACTTCGTCTCATTTCATACGATAAGTCAGTAAACAAAGAAGTTTGTGATATATTTCTCTAAATAAAATTATCTCCTAAAAGTGTGGGAATAGTTATTGAGTTTGCTTCAACTAGATTCAAAAGATCTATGTTCTCTTAAAAAGATTCTCTTCTTTCAGTTACAACTGAATAGAGAGTAGTTGAGGGTATGTGGTGTTGTCGGACAGCAGAGATAGTGGATAGTGGTAATCAGATGATAACTTGCAAATTTGTGGGAATTAATTCGTTCCTGGGTGTAGTCTACACAGACTGATAAAATTGAAAGGAGGAAATCTGCTAGGTATTGGCTGCTGTTAGAAGTATATGTGATGGGCCTTCGGAGATATGTGCATATTTTAACATTACTAGATACTCATTCGAGAGAACAAATTGCAACAGAATATCAGGGGAAATGGCTGAATTCTCAGAACTGATTAATGATGTGGTACGGTTTGATCCTCCTTTATTTGGAGGATCTTATGTGTTGAGAAGGGGAGAAAATCATAGGAGTGCATCAAGAATTGACAGTTTTCTCTACTCTAGTGAGAGGAACTAGTCTTACTGATCAGACAGTCCATCCTTCCTAAACTTAGTTATGATCATAGCCCATTTGCTTACATGTGGTGAACTGGAGTACAAGTGAGCAATGGTGGCTTGTAGTAGAAGGACTCAAGGACAAAGTCAAAGGAAAAAGATGGTGGGGAGCAAGACCTTCATGAATACGGTTGACACTGTGGAGGGAAAGAAATGGGAGGTGTTTCGAATACAGATTTAATTCTATAATTAAAAAATTAAGATGGAAAGAAGCTAATGTAGAGGAAGCTTACGAGTTAGTAGAGATTCTAGGGTCTCCATAATTAGTCTTAGAACAAAATTGTTCAAAATATTTTGGAGGTCTCTAGCACGTTCTTAATGCTGACAAATACAACTTACCAGTCTCAGAGGAAAAAACCGATTGTGCACTATTATGGGAATTAACGCAGCAGACACCCAAAGCCCAAACTTTAATGCTTCTCAAAGTTCCCAACACTAAGTCTTATGGATTGTGGAAAAAATAAACTAATGATTCTATTTAGACTCTGCCATTTCAGCATCAGAAATCCCCAAGACACTAGCATCAATGGTTACTGATGGATTGGGTCAAATCTGCTCCCAAAAGCAATTGAAGAAGCAGAAAAACAGTACCTCCACTAGAAAGGAAGACATGTAAGCTTCTCTTCACATGCTTCTAAAATAAAAGGAATAAACTTGTAAGAGCATACCTGCAGCCCATGCTCTACCATCAGAATTAGAAAGCTCAGCTCGTAGCTTCTCAACTTCACGTGCCATAGAAACCAAATTTGTCTCCATTGCCTGTCTCTGATCCATGAGTTCAACTTTTGCCTTCTTTTCGTACTCAATGGCAGACCTAGAAGTCATGAGCAAATTAATACAAGGGTTTCAACTCCTAATGGGCACCGGGCAGGTTTGTGACATAACAGCATTCTAATTTCCATGTTAATCATATCTCCATAAAAAGAAAAAAATAAATAATAAGAGCAGATACCTAGCGCGCAAAAGCTCTTGATGCAGCCCATCAATCTCACCCCTGAAATGAGGAATCTGTTGGCTATCAGCTTGTAGCTTGGTAAGGTCCTTGGTGAGGGTCTGTACCTGGCCAGTTAGATCCTGCTTCATAATATTAAGCTTCTGAACTTCAACATGGAGCTGTTTAGCCTCATTTTTCAGAGGTTCTGTAGCTCGAAGATCTCCTTCAAGCTTCAAACCTCTTTCGATAAGTTCCCTGGAGCGAATTTCATGCTCCGCTTGCATATCACCTATGGCAAGGTTCATTCGATATACCTCCTCCTTTGCAGCAGCTGATTCCCGTTGAAGAGCTATTCGATCTTCAACTAATCTCCTGTTTTCACCCAGAAGTCTGCGTATCTCAAGATGTTGTATTTCAAGTTCCTCTTCTAACAAGGCAGGATGAGGAGTGGGTCGAGGCATAGGACCCCGGCCAATATGCCCTTCTGCAGGAAAGCCCCGGCGGTTATCAAATGCTTCCCGAGGAATGCGATTTCTTCCTGCCATCTCACACAGTGCTGTAAAAGAGTAATAGCAGCAAAAAGGATTAGACCACACAATAAGGAACAATCATCTTGGAAACAAGTAATGATACGGCAGTTCAACTAAGTCTTAAACAAAGCAGGTGAGTACGGCAGTTCAACTTAGTCTAAAACAAAGCAGGTGATGTAAGTTGCAAAAACAAATTTGCAGAAGTTAAGGCAAGCAACCAAGGGAAGCTTCGCAGACCTAATAATATTACAATTCTTGATGATGCCAAGAGAAAACAAAAAAAGATTTTGACATAAATTTATAATTCAAGTTCCTTTGTTGAAGGGGGAGAGAGGAATTCCAGGAAATAGTATCTAGAGATAGAAAAGTTCTAAAAAAAAAGAACAAGTCTGTCAGACTATCACTGCCTGGTGGCATTCCAGAAAAATCTACTATATTGAAGTTCAATAAGGCTAACAAAAGAAGAGTAGAGTGAGAATAATACTAAGATTGTCAATCAGTTAAGACAGATAAACATGTAGCTTGAAAATACACAGAAGTACCAAACCTGTAGACAGACAAAATCTAGTAGAAAACTCATTTCATTCAAAAGTAAAACAAAAAGAAATTTATGAAGATACAAAAGATACTACGGAGAAAAGTCGGGAAATACATTAAAAAAAGGGTCAAACTGCTCCCTACGAACTAATGATCTCACTCCATCGCTCAATTGCATGTCAGATGCACTACTGAATGTTGACTATCAACATTAAAAATAGTGACAACAGCAAAAACGCAGTTTACTGATCCAAAAATAAGAATTCATTCAATTGGCAGGGTCAGATACTGAAAACTATCACTAGACAACGTTACTTGACTACTTGATGCCTCCTTAGATGTGAGATAAACCTTATTGTGATTCTTTTTTGTGTCTTGTCATGATTTTATATATATATATATATTATCACCTCCGACTGTTTTCCTCTTCTTTTTTATTTCAATTCTATTGCCACCGCTTAAACAACCATCCATCTACCTACTCTCTTCATTTCTTTCCTTTCCCGTCTCCTTGAATTCATTCTTGATTGAGGTTTTTGTCATCTTGCTTTCTTTTTTTCACTTTTACCTAATCAATAAAATTTCTACAGTTTCCACGTGTGTATCTTTACAAAGAGTCTTCTTCTTTCTCGGAGCAATGCAACAAAGAAAGAAGATTCTTCAAGAAGTCTCCACAATAAGATAGCTTAATACTTAAGCAGACTTGTGATATTTCAAAGATTGCCAAATTGAAAAGATTGAATCAAAGATGTGATCAGATTTCATACCTAACGAAACTAGAGGAAGCTGGATGTGATCGGACATAAAAGATGCACATCTGAATGTTGATCAACTTAAAAAATAGTGACAACTGCAAAAACGCAATTTACTGATCCAAAAAAAAAGAATTCATTTAATTGGCAGGGTCAGATACTGCACAAGAAAACTACCACTAGACAACGTTACTTGACTATTTGATGCCTGCTTAGATGTGAGATAAGCCTTAACTAGAATTATAAGACAATCACATCCGTTGG
Organism: Solanum etuberosum; assembly: GCA_029582245.1. Lineage (NCBI taxonomy): Eukaryota > Viridiplantae > Streptophyta > Magnoliopsida > Solanales > Solanaceae > Solanum > Solanum etuberosum. The sequence continues at coordinate 12,269 of JAJONR010005370.1, read as the reverse complement.
TGGTCCAGTGGTTTGTACTTGAGACTTCCGTGTTGGAGGTCTCAAGTTCGAAACCCCTTGGAAGCGAAAGAAAAGGGTTTGCCTTTTGGGTCGAGCTAGTCGCACCAGGTTTGCCTAGTGCGGATTACCTCTCCGGTGTGGTTTGCGAGCTATTGCATAGGAGCGGGGTTTTACCCTGTCCGCACCCAAAGGGTGGCAGCTGCAGGTTTATATATATATATTAAATCACCTCTTTTGTTTTCCTCTTCTTTCTTATTTCAATTCTATTGACATCCGTCTACCTACTCTCTTCATTTCTTTCCTTTCCCGTCTCCTTGTATTCATTCTTGATTGAGGTTTTTGTCATCTTGCTTTCTGTTTTTCACTTTTACCTAATCAATAAAATTTCTACAGTTTTCACGGGTCTATCTTTACAAAGAGTCATCTTCTTTCTCGAAGCAATGCAACAAAGAAAGAAGATTCTTCAAGAAGTCTCCACAATAAGATCGCTTAATACTTAAGCAGACTTGTGATATTTCAAAGATTGCCAAATCGAAAAGATTGAATCAAAGATGTGATCGGATTTCATACCTAACGAAACTAGAGGAAGCTGGATGTGATCGGACATAAAAGATGCACATCTGAATGTTGATCAACTTAAAAAATAATGACAACTGCAAAACCGCAGTTTACTGATCCAAAAAAAAGAATTTATTTAATGGCAGACACAGATACTGCACAAGAAAACTACCACTAGACAACGTTACTTGACTATTTGATGCCAGCTTAGATGTGAGCTAAACCTTAAATAGAATTATAAGACAATCACCTCCGTTACCATTTGGGGTGGCCCAGTGGTTTGGGCTTGAGACTTCCATGTTGGAGGCCTCACGTTTGAAACCCCTTGCTAGCGAAAGCAAGGGGTTTGCCTTCTGGGTCGAGCTAGGGTGCGGGTTACCTCTCATGTGTGGTTTGCAAGTTATTGCATAGGAGTGGGGTTTTACCCAATCTGCACAAGGGTAGCGGTAGTAGATTCGCTTTGTTTTCCTCTTCTTTCTTATTTCAATTCTATTGACATCCGTCTACCTACTCTCTTTATTTCTTTCCTTTCCAGTCTCCTTATATTCTTTCTTGATTAAGGTTTTTGTCATCTTGCTTTCTTTCTTCACTTTTACTGGATTACCTTTTTTCTCTACTAATTAATAATCAGTAAGTCCCTAAGAAATCTCTTTTTTCTCTACTAATCAATAATCAATAAGTCCCTGAGAAATCTGTTGGGGAAGAAATTTCTACAATTTACACGAGTGGATCTTTACAAAGAGTCATCTTCTATCTCGGAGCAATGCAACAAAGAAATAAGATTCTTCAAGAAGTCTCCGCAATAAGATCGCTTAATACTTAAGCAGACTTGTGATATTTCAAAGATAGCCAAATCGAAAAGATCGAGAGATGTGATCGGATTTCATACCTTATGGAACTAGAGAAAGCTGGATGTGATCGGACAAGTCGCCGTAGAGGTGCTCCGGCTCCGGCTCCGGCTCCGCCGCTGCGCAGAATTGTTTGTGCAGAAATATTTTAGGGTATTTTAGCGATGAAAGTGCAAGTGAAAATAAAAGTAAATTATATATTCCATGAAAGTTTATCACGGTTAGCTCATGGACCTTTTGGGGATTGGGCCTACCATTGAATATTGAAAGATATTTATGTTAGCGTCCGACGGGCTCAAGTTAATCTTCTTTGTATTTTTATTTTTTTTATGGGAAAATTTTCAAAATAACAATATTTTAGCATATCTAATAGGACCTGGTCAACACTTTTAATATTTATTTAAAATGTCAATATTTTGAATTGTTATAATGTTGACTGTATTTATTTAATTTGAAAGAATACAATTTTTTAGTAACATAATGGAGAGAATCATGGGAGAAAATATTTCAAAAAAGGTGAAAATATTTCCCTTAGTTTTTGATCCTTACTTTTTTTAACTTTTTAAGATATGATTTTATCTGAAATATATTCGGATGAACTTCTTTAAATATGATTTTGTGTGTCATTATTTTAAAATGTAATTGAAATATAAATTGTGAGTGACATACAATTATGATGGCTACATAATAATAAAGTAATACAGTTTTGTTGGCATTCAAATTGAGAATGGAATACAAAGTGATAATGAAATACAAACTGAGCACGATAACAACTCATTTCAATTGAAAGTTAGACCATACAATTCAAAACCTGATTGTATACCATTAGGACGAATACGAATTCAAATCTAAATACAAACTAGTTGGTATACAAAGTGATATTAAAAAAAATGAGCCAAATAAAATACAAAATCTATTTTACTAATGCAATTAGTATAAATACATATATAATGAATACGTAAATAAACTGTATCTTGATTATTTAGAATTGAAAATGAATACAAAATCAAATCTAAATACAAACTATCTAGTATACAAAGTGATATTGAAAATACAAAATGAGCAAAATAAAATACAAAATCTGTTTTACTGATGCAATTAGGATGAATGCCTAAATAACATAAATAAACTATTTTGGTTATTTAGAATTGAGAATGAATACGAAGTCAAATATAAATACAAAACTTGATGGTATACCATTAGGACGAATACGAAATCAATCTAAATACAAACTATTTGGTATACAAAGTGATATTGTAAATACAAAATAAGCAAAATAAAATAAAAAGTTTTTTTTACATATGCAATTAGGATGAATACATAAATAAACTATATTTTGGTTATTTAGAATTGAGAATGAATGGACAATTAGGAACTTTGATCCGGCAATTGATTCATCAAGTTTCATGGATTCAAGAAGAGTCTTTTCGGAACCATCCATAGAGCGGTGGCGGAGATCTGAAACCCGACAGGGAAACCGCCCGAGCCCGATAGTAGAGAAGTTGTGGAGCAGGTCCGACTCCTATCAAACGTAGGAGAGAACAAAATCGGATATTATACCCTAATTTGCACGAAGAATTGCCAGATGTTGAAATCGTACAAGTCGAAGAAATTTCTTAAACAAGTATAGGAGATAACAATGGTGGAAACAGTAGAGAGAGTGGAGAGATTTGAGGTAAAAACCCAGAGAGAATATTAGAATGTGGGGTCTTCTCTTTTTTTTTCTTTTACTTTTAGCCAGTAGTAGAGTCAAACTAGGTAACTGATTTGAGAAATAAAATGATAGTAAATTAATCATATTAGGACACATTATATTTGCTAAAATAATGACATAATGACATTTTTAATAATTATTTTAAAATGTAGATGTTTTAGCTAATTATGTTAGAAATTTTGATTAATTTGCTAATTTTTCCTATTTTTATCGATCGTACTCGGAGAGATAATACATGAAAAATAACCTTTTTTAGTCGGAAAGACTAGCATAATTTCTTTAATATAAAAGAGAATAACCCAAAAAAGAAAAAGATTAAACATATGCAGCTTTATGCTTTAAAGTGTGATAAAACATTTTCTACCAGCGATCGATTTACGGAAGAAGGAGTTAAGCAAGGGCCAGGAGATTGATAAAATAGCTGAAGTCAGTCTTGTGTTCAATTCCGCGGTTGGAAGGATTTCTTTCTGCCATCTGCCTTTCCCTTCTCTCTCTTCTCTTAGCAAAGGTAGGTGAAAGTCAAACCTTTGGCTTGCGCGCTCAGGGACTGCAGTCAACTACTTCCCCTGTAGCTGTCAGCTCGTTCTTGACACATCCGATCGGGTGTTCGTAATGTTTTTTTTTGCTAAAATCATTCCTTAATTATGACTCAAATCTAATGTACAAGAATCCTTATATTATCTAAGTGAGCAAAAAACAACCTTATATTATCCAAAAAATAACAAGAATCATCCTTCAGTCTATTTTTGTTAAGAAACTGATTGTACCAATAAAAAATATTCTTTTTAATTTGGTCATGTCTTAGCCACAATGAGAAAATTAAAGTTACCTAAAAATAATAATGATATGGATAGGAAATGAATCTATCATTCTCAAAATTTAAATTTTCTGTGTTATTAGTTTATATGTTTTTTTGCATCATCAAGTAAATTGACTTGCAACAATACATAAGTCTCGAAATATTTATACTGTAGGTTTTGATGGTTAGAAAGATTATGTAAAAATTTCATTTTAAAAATATTACGCCAACTATTTAGAAATTTTATTTTCAATAAAATATTTAATACACATATACGTTATATACAATGCAGTTCAAGTTTTAAACAATGTACAGAAATGCTGGGAATTTAGTGAAATTACGTAGGCGTTTAGTTATGAAAAAAAATTACTTTATTTGAATTTTTTTGAAGTTGGAGTTGTATTTGGCCATACTTTTTACAAAGAATATTTAGAATTTGAATATATTTTGTCTAAATATGATTTAAACCCTCAATTTCTAAAAATTTGAAAAATCACCCAATTTGACTAGCTTAACCATGTGTACATATATTCATTCGACTTGACACATTTTTTTGTTGGTAGTGTGAGTTTCTTAAAAAAAAAATAGACAAAAGGATGAATTTTGTAACTTTTTGGATAGTGCGAGAATGTTTTTTGTTCACTTATATAACATAAGGATGTATTTTAGATTTAAATCATACGTTAAGGATGTTTTTAGCCAAAAACTCAAACTTTTTATAACAGACTTTCGACAACATTAATCAATTTAGTGTAATTAATAAATTTTAGGTGTTAAATGCTTTGTTGTCTTTTCTAGGCACATAATGCTTCAAAAAAAAATCAATCTAAATAGAAGCACATAGTCAATTGCGCACTAAAAATAGCTGTCAAATATTACATATAATTAGTATATAATTTATCGATTAAAAATAAATAATAAATTTGGATAGCTATAATAAGGATTAAAAATGTGTTCTGTGAATTTAAGGACCAATTCAGCTACTGCGAAAGCCTTAGCTAAATCATATTTTATTTGTAATATCTTGAAATTGAATAGTAATGTGCAAAAATTAGGATTACTTTTAGTGCAAATAAAAATTCTCCTTATAATCATTTGCACTTTTATTCCTATTTTGTGTTAGTCTTTGATTTATGAAAAATTATTCAAAATAACAACCGATTCTAGATTAATTAATTGTTATTCTCGACATTAAAACTAATTACGTCTATTTTATTTTCGACTTTTAATTATTACTCAATATACCTATTGCATTGAGTCTTTTATTAGTCAATTAAAGAAGTTTTTTTTCTAAAGAAATGAACTAGTCCTTTATGATAATTTGTTAATATATAAAATATGTCATGTGGGTATCATAGTGGATTTAGAACTGCTTTTGTTTTTGTTTTTGTTTCTAATGAATGAAATCATCTATATGATATCATGCTAGTATATGATATATACTATGGATATCATAGATTACTAAATTATTCCTTGAAGAAATGAAACAATTCATTATAATATATTGTTAATATATGATACAACCTATGGGTCACTTATATATGATATCTATCAATGTATATCATATGATTATCATAGAAAATTGAGGTTTGTTTTTTTAGAATAAATCAACCATCATGATATTACTATATAATGAATATTAGAGGATATCATAAAGGACTGATAGTGTTTTCCTTGAAAGAATAAATTTGGATAGCTATAATAAGGATTAAAAAATGTGTTATGTGAATTTAAGGACCAATTCAGTTACTGCGAAAGCCTTAGCTAAATCATATTTTATTTGTAATATCTTGAAATTGGATAGTGATGTGCAAAAACTAGAGTTACTTTTAGTGCAAATAAAAATTCTCTTTATAATCATTTGCACTTTTACTCCTATTTTGTGTTAGTCTTTGATTTATGAAAAATTATTCAAAATAACAATCGATTATAAATTAATTAATTGTTATTCTCGACATTAAAACTAATTACGTCTATTTTATTTTCGACTTTTAATTATTATTCAATATACCTATTGCATTAAGACTCAATTGAAGAAGCTTTTTTCTAAAGAAATGAACCAGTCCTTTATGATATTTTGTTAATATAAAATATATCATGTGGGTATCATAGGGGATTTAGAGCTGTTTTTGTTTCTAATGAATGAAATAATATATATGATATCATGCTAGTATATGATATATACTATGAGTATCATAAATTACTAAGTTATTCCTTGAAGAAATGAAACAATTAATTATAATATATTGTTTTATATGATACATCCTATGGGTCAGTTATATATGATACCTAACGGTATATGAGGTATATCATAGAAAATTGAATTTCATTTTTTAAGAATGAATCAACCATCATGATATTACTATATAATGAATATTAGGGGATATCATAAAGGACTGATAGTGTTTTCCTTGAACGAATGAATCAGTCCTCTATGATACTTTGTCAGTATTTTAAAATCATGTGTTTTTTTTTTCTAATCTCTTTCATTTGTATTGTTTCGTCTAAAGAACTTATATTCAACAAAGCATAAAATCGACTGTTAAAGGATGAAAAATCAAATATCAATCAATTAAAATAGCAAAATGATAATTTTATGTAATTTCTTCATATGTATCAAAAAGAAGAAATATAATGTCAATATCAAAATATTTTCATGTGAAATATTCTAAAGATATTTTCTACCATTTAACTACGCAAAAAATTGTATAATAAAACAAAAGCGTCATTTGTGTTCACAATATTCAAAAGACTATTGACGTTCAAGAGTCAGTTCATAAGAAGATTATGGACTGCCACATGTTCATTGATGTCGCCGGCTCATTCATGAAATTCCTCGTGATTTCAAGGACATCTTTCGGCATGGTTGGATAGAGTGCTACTACTTCAATTTTGGCAGGCAAAAACGGCAAAATTTTATTTATCTGCAAACAATAGAAATATCAAAACACTATTTTTCAATTTCATATTTTTTCATTTCAAAAGATTTATTATAAAAGAGATTCTTCAAAATTGGGAACCTCGTACACAAACATGTCCATATCATTAAATTTTTAGAGTAAATTAACTTTAGAAATAAATTACCTGGACATCAAATCTCCTTGAAAGCATTTCATCAGCCTCGTCTAACACAACCATTCTAATATGTTCAGAATGGAGAGAATGATTTTGGGTACATAACAAGTCTGATACACACAAGGGTGTACCGACAATGAAATGAACACCGATTGGTTTCTTTGCTTCAATATTATCACCACCTAAGCAAACCTGGATCTTTACATCAGGGTGGCCACAAAGTGTTTGCATGACTTTCTCAATTTGATGTGCACGTTCAACAGTAGGTGTCAAAAACAAGACTTGGCAATGAACTAGTTCTTTATCTATCTGTTGTAAAATTTGTGAACAAAATTCACGTATCTTCTCTGAGACAGATTGAATTTTAGCTCTAGTTTCAGACTCATCATCAAACCTATAAGTCATAACACAAACTTAAAAATATTTCATGTTAATTATATTTTCACAAAATAATATAATATACCTAACAGAAGAAAGTCTTGTGACTTCTTGTTGGAGGCGTTTGGTCTCATTTTTAAAAATTTCAACATCTGGGATCGTGTCGATCAGCTGCAAACCCCTTTTCATAAGGTTTCTGCAATGGACTTCATGCTCAGCCTGGATATCATCTATCATAACATTCTTGCGATAGAGTTCCTCTCTAGCAACACCTAGTTCATATTGTGAAACAATTCGTTCTTCAATCAGTCTCTGATTTTCATCCCGAAGTCTTTGAATTTCAAATTTCATATCGCACGTACTGTTAAAGAATAATTGTAAAGAATTAAGCAAATCATTTCGAAGAATAAAATAGTTCAAGCGCAAATGAATCATACAACAATTCAATAAGATGAAATTCATTGAGGGATTTGACAAAAATCATAAGTTGGGCAACAACAATGTAATTTGTCATTCCACACTAAGAAATATATTTGTAGGTGAAAACTATAAATCCGTTTGAAAAGTGATTTTTATTAGTTTTTTTGTCCGATTTATGTGTCCCCCTTTTCATTTTTAATTAACAATTTTTCTTCGTCTAAGCAACTTGAAAAATAAACATTTTCGATAGAAGAGTAATTTATGTTTGATTAAGATTCCAAAAGTATTATCAGGGGAAAAACTAACTTTTTATAGTTTTTGGAAAACAAAACTTTTAAAATCAAAATAAAAAAAATCAAAAAGGAATTAAACATGAAAAATAATAATTTTTTCGGACCTTGAAAAGATGGAAAAGTTGAATTTTTGATAGAGGAGTATTGTGTTTGATTAAGATTCCAAAAGTATTATCAGGGAAAAAACTAACTTTTATAGTTTTTGAAAAACAAAACTTATAAAATCAAAAAGGAATTAAACATGATAAATAATAATTTTTTTGGACCTTGAAAAGATGGAAAAGTTGAACAGCCGCAACGCCTATGCCTTCTAGTGAATGAATAATAAGGTGATATGAATTCCTTATCACCAAACTCGTTTTGCAAAAAAGGAAAAATACTAATATTCTAGAATAATCAACATTGTGAGTGATACTGATTGTAAGTTAAGGGGTGTGTGTTTGATATATATATAGGGAAAAAAGTAGGTGATGAGATTGTCCTAAATATTGTGTATTGAATAGGATAAGAATGAAAAAAAGTAAAAAATAGTCAAAGAAGCGGACAATCAGATTTTTTAAATCTCGCAAAAAATATAAAAATAAATATATAACGGTAACATATTTTCTTAAATGATGAAAATCTACTTTATTAAACGCTCAATATAGTGCTCTATTTTGTTATAAGAAAATGTCTTTTAAAATGATTTTTCATGAATAGTTTTAGTATAATGAAGAGATAAATATGTCAGATTAATTAGAATAAAAATAAAATTTTAATTTATAGATAATATTTATATTTTATATTTATAAATACATCTATTTTTTTTAAAAATAAACTCAAAACTTCAAAAAAGAAATAGTGCATGTGGCCTTTAGCAACTACAATATGCAAATTTTATACGTACATAGTGTAGATTACTAGATATAATGTCATTATGAAATTTTCCATGAGAGTTTAGTGTGGATTAACAATTCGATTAATAACTCTGGACATAGAATTCTTACTAAAGCCTTCAAAATGATTAGGATGATGTCATTACCACATAGTATATAGTCCCATAGATATACTCTTTTTTTTTGGGGAAAAGGCATCAATTTCCCTTTGAACTTGTTCCGAAAAGTTGGTTACATGCTTAAACTATCATAGTGACCTATTACACACTTATACTATTCAAAAGTGAATTTTCTTACCCCCTAAAACTGACGTGGCAAAAAAAATAATAATAGGCGCGTCAGTTTGAAATTAAAGTGAAAAAAGAAGAAGTTAGAATTCTTTTTTCCACCCCCACCCCCACACCTCTTCTTCTTCACACCCCAGCCATTGTCCTCTTCTTCTTCATTCTTTATTTTCATCACACTTCTTTAATTTTTTATCACAATCCTAAAGCACAATTTTTTTTTTTATTCGCAATTAGGTTAATTCTCATAGATTTGTTAGTTTATAATTGAATTTATCTAGAAAAGTTTCGGTTGATTGTTTCTATCTTTGTTAAAGAAATTTTTGGGTTTAGTGGTGATAACAACTTTATGGGTTTGGTGGTGATGGGTGGTGCGTGACAAAAATTAAAAGAGAGAAGAAGAAGAATGGAAGGTGATATAGTAGTGGTGAAGAACAAAATCAATAGTGAAGGTGGTCGGATATGATTTTTCCGATGAAATGAGAATTGAAATGTGTGGGATTTAGTAATGAAGAAGATATAATTATTAGAGAGTTAAAATAATTAATTAGAGTAAAATATAGTTAACAAAAGAAGAGTTAATTAATAAAGAAAAGAAAATAAAAAAATATAATTTATGACATGGCGCTAATGTGGCAGCGAGTGTAATACACCACATAATGTGAGAGTGGTATTACACGTCTCAGGGTCGTAATATATTCACTTTTGAGTATTAAAGGTGTGTAATAAGTCACTGTGATAGTTTAAACGTGTAACTGATTTTCCGGGACAAGTTCGGAGGGGGGAGGGGGGATCTATGCCTTTTTCCCTTTTTTTTGCTTTCATATTATATGTCCAACAAGGGCGGTGTTACTTTTTTCGAGGGTGTCAACTTATCCCCCTTCATAAAAACAATGACACTATTAACAGAGGCATATCCAAGATTTTGAGATGATGAAGGCACTATTATAAAAAGATTGATCTAAGATATAAATTTGATCGGTTCGACATTTAGGTTCTTACTACTGAAAACCGTTTAAATTTTAATATTATAGGTCCAAAATTAATTCTTATATATATAAATATATATAAGAATTAATTAATTAAAATGTCAAAAGTGCTACCAATTACCACTTAGAGAAGTGTTATCTAATTTTAGAAAGAAAAATAAAACAAGATAAATATAAAATTCAAATTTCTAACCTCACATAGAGCGGTGCACCCAGTCATTATCGCATTATGTGATATTCCGAGTGTAGGTTCACACATTTATATTTCAATATTTTAAAAATAATATAACACTATTATATATGATCTCGGGAGGGGAGCATTGGTTCACGTGAACTCGGTAACCCCCCCCCCCCAGATACGCCTCTGACACTGTATAGATAGGTCAAGTTCTAGTTTTTCAGTTTATATACTAGTGTTGACACCTTTTGATACAATTTTTAAATTTAGCAGAGTAGTTAAGGTGTTGCAAAAGTTTCAAAAGATGGTGTGTTCAATTCTAGTTCACAACATATTTATAAATTGTCTTCAGCCATTCTTTTCCTTTTTTTTTTCTCTTAAACAACTAAAACAACATCCTTATATAATTTTTTAAAAAACTACATATGGCCAGCAATATCCCAACTTACCACGGTGTGCTTACTTTATATTTTAACATTCTTTAATATAAATTATGACTTCGTCACTAATATCAAAACATTAAAATATATAACATTTAGTTAATTCTATAGGCATATATTGCTCTTTTAATCGCGTTTAATTCTCTTATTGTGCTTGTACATATTAATAACAATAATATGAAAGTGGAATACAAAAAAATGAAAATATCTAATAAGGTCCCACAGATTGAAGGGAAAAAATGTTCACAGAGTGATTTGAATTTCTTATGGTCAAGCTCGCCCTGTCGAAAGAAAAAAATAGTAATATCAAAATAGAACTAGTACTATAAGTGATACTAATAATAGTAGCACTAAATTTTAATAGAATTATAGAAAATATAATTAATTTCAGACACTAATTCTTAGGTTTAGCTTCAAAATGCTTACATTTCTTGTGGTTATGATATTACGTGTGCCTTTTTTATTTTTTATTTTTAGTAACAACTCAAATTGATTCAATGTAAGAATGAAATGAAGAAGAAAAGAGATTCGAGTGATGAGATTGTCTTAAACAAAAAGCATAAAAGAAAATAAACATGAAAGAAGTGAAGAAATCATTTTAAAAAAAGTAAGTGGCTAAAATCATCTCTTAATTATGACTCAAATCTAATGTACAAGAATTCTTATATTATCTAAGTGAGCAAAAAACATCCTTATATTATCCAAAAAAAATAACAAGAATCATCCTTCAGTCTATTTTTGTTAAGAAACTGATTGAACCAATAAAAAAAAAAATTAAAATATTGTGTGTTGTTAGTTTATATATTTTTTGCATCATCAAGTAAATTGACTTGCAAGAATACATGAAATATTTATACAGTAGTTCTGATGGTTATAAAGATTATGTAAAAAAAAAATCATTTTAAAAATATTACGCCCAACTATTTAGAAATTTTCTTTAATAAAATATTTAATATGTATGTATGTTATATACAATGTACAGAAATGCTGGGAATTTAGTGAAATTATGTGGGCGTTTAGTTATGAAAAATAAAAAAATTACTTTATTTAAATTTTTTAAAGTTGGAGTTGTATTTGGCCATACTTTTTACAAAGAATATTTAGAATTTGAATATATTTTGTCTAAATATGATTTAAACCCTCAATTTCTAAAAAATTGAAAAATCATCCAACTTGACTAGCTTAACCATGTGTACATATATTTATTCACTTGACACATTTTTTTTGTTGGTAGCATGAGTTTCTTAAAAAAAAGAAGGGAAAATGCATAAGTACTCCCCCAACCTATGCCCGAAATTCCAGAGACACACTTATACTATACTAAGGTCCTAATACCCTCCGAACTTATTTTATAAATAACTTTCTACCCCTTTTCGGCCTACGTGGCACTATCAACCAGATAGCTTGATAAAATTGTC
>JAJONR010005369.1:0-65788 GCA_029582245.1 Solanum etuberosum | reverse complement strand
TATTTGTATTAGATATAAAATATAAAATAACTAATACATAAATAATAATTTCTATATAAAATAATATATAAATTTATTCATATATTACTAATATCTCTATAACTCTAACTAGTTATACAAAATGAACCCCTTTTTTAATGGTTAGAACATGCCAAGATCAAGATGGATGGATCTTGTAATCAACCCAAAGGTGCTTATACTTTGGATCACATAAAGTAAAGGGGAAAAGAAAAAGAAAAAGCAAGGATTGAACTAAAAGGACATCCACTAGAACCACACAATTAAGAAAAGAGTAGATGAGTGGGGTCTTAATGACTTTTCTCATCCTCACAAATGAACCCCTACATCTTTCTTTTTCTTTTTTTTTTTCATTCGGTGTTTGAAGCACACATTGAAGGTCCGATTAAATTTGAATTGTAAACTGCAGAGTCCATTTGGGAGTATCATTTCCAACGTGATTTTCTTCATACTCAAAATTTAAACTCAAAACCTCTAATTAAGGATGAAGTAGTCTCACCAATACGTCACAACCCGTATTCGTAAATGAACCCCTACCATCAAATGTGTATATAATATACTTTAATAAGCAAATAGAGACAACCAAATCTTTCCAAAAGGATTGGAGAATATACCATTTTGATGGTGGAGAGTCACTATGCTCTTTCCACCATCCTTTATTTTTTAAATTTTATCTTTGTTTGATTTAGCCACGTGACTATTTTAGATGTCATTTTACTATATGAATAATTGGTACTCTTATTATTTTTTAGAAAAAGTTCTGAAATATATTTGAACTTTGATCGAAATTATTGTAACGATATCGAACTTTGAAAATGACCTTTTACCTCCTACACTATTTGAAAGTGTATTTTAAAGGTATATATGTATCCACGTGGACGTCATAAATATTGCATCATTATAAATAGTAACGTGTCCACGTGGGCACATATATACCTTTAAAATACACTATTAAATAGTGCAGGGATAAAAGGTCTTTCCCAAAGTTCGGTATTATTACAGCAATTTCGGTCAAAGTTCGGATATATTTCAAACCCTTTTCCCTACCTTTTTCATCCCACTATGAACCAAAGCATTTCAAGCCAAAAACGCAACGTCTTTCATCAATATGAGAGATCATCTAATCCTTTGTACAACACCAATGCTTTAAAAGTACTATAATAAAATAAATTTTTTACTTTCGAATAGTGAAATAATAAAATATGACAATTTTAAGACATGATAAAAATATGAAGATCAATAATTAGTGAAGATATAAAATTTAGCTATATATTTTTTAAAAGAAGTGTTAATTGATATTCATCCTTACAGTGTTCTCAAAGAGTAAATAGGCAATACTATAACTTACTGTTTGAGTTATAACTAAGCACCATTCATTTATAATTTACGTGGCAGATCAGGAATATATCTAAGTTTAGTTAGTTGAGTATAAAAGTATATTTTAGGCTATCAATAATTCAGAAACGAAACTAATAATTATAAGTTTACGAGTGTTTTCTATACTTCTCTCGAAAATAAATAAAAATTAGATAGAAGTTGATTCCTCGAAGCATCACTGGGCAAAATTGACTAATACTTTAGTATATAGTCATTATTCACTAAACATAACCATTCCTTTATTTTATTTTTTTCTCATTTCCTTCATTTTACCATATGGTTTACGCCAACAAATAAATCATTCAATTTTTCCTCACAAAATTAAAATTGCCTAGCCACCATGTCTAATAACGATCAGTTCTTCGTCCAAAGTGGAAACAAAGAGCATGAACCCCGAACGTTCACGAAGGGGTTCATGCTCTTTGGTGTTAGAATGATGGAAGGTGCTGCTGCCGCTACTGGTGGTTCATTTAGGAAAAGTGCTAGTATGAATAATCTAGCTTTATTGGACACCGAGCAGCAGCAGCACCAAGATCATTCTAACTCCGGCTATGCTTCTGATGACGTTGTTCATCCTTCAGCTAGGAGTCGTGAACGTAAACGAGGTACAATATATGTTTACATTACTCATTTCACATGAATTGTTTTTTTCCATTAAAAAAAATAATAATTCGATTTATGTGGTCATTAGGTGTACCATGGACAGAAGAAGAGCACAAACTATTTTTGCTAGGATTACAGAAAGTAGGAAAAGGTGATTGGAGAGGAATTTCTAGAAACTTCGTCAAAACAAGAACTCCAACTCAAGTAGCCAGTCATGCTCAAAAGTATTTTCTCCGGCGTAACAACAGTAATCGTAGACGCCGGAGATCTAGTCTTTTCGACATCACCACTGATACCGTAAGCCTCTAGCTTATAAAAATTACTATTTGCTCGTAATATCATACATGAATTTACAATTTTTGTTCAAAATTCCACATATGCAATTTACTATAGGTAACATTTTAATTTATCTAATTTGATTTCTCCAATGTTTTAGGTTCAGGGTGCTGCTAAATCGGAAGATAATAAACAAATGATTGATTGTCGGATGTCAGCTTTCCGGCTCGAGCCGCCGGTGAAGTTACCGGTCACCGGAGAAAGTTCGTCGGAGAATTTTACGATAGGAATGAACAAATCCATGAAGCCTATTAGGCCAATACCAGCTCTTCCTGTCCCTCCATCATCAAAAATGGCAGATCTCAATTTAAACCTGTCCACGTCAGCATCGGTGGCAGCGGCTAGGGAAAAATCATCGTCGCCACCGAGGCATTCGCCGGCTTTCCAGCCGGCAATGTCCGGTGGTTTCAATGGTAATACTAGTGGGGATAGTATAATTAGTGTGGCTTGAAGAATAATGATTGTTATTATTAGTTAATTTAAGATATATGTGATGTGATTAAGTGGGGTTTTATTATTAGTTAGATAAGATTAGTTATTAATTAGTGGGATTAGATAATGGAGAAAATATTAATCAGGTGATTGATGATGATGATTGCTTTTGTTTTGTTGTATAGATATGGTGTTGTTTTCATTAGTTGTGATGATTTTGTTGCTTAGTTAATTATGTCTTTGTTTTATTTTAGTGGTCATAGGTGATTATAGTACCAAGTTGATATTATCCTTGTCAATGCCACTCATGCTGTTATTATAAAATGTAATAAAAGGAAAAGTAATCGAAATAGATTTGTTTGTTTTAGGAGATTAATATCCATTTTTTGTTCTTGTCTTAGTTTTTGTCATGAGGGGTGAATTGAATTCCTTTTTAAAGTTAACTGAATTATCGAATTTGTTTCAAATCAAAACTTCCTGCAGATTAGATGAAAAATGAATATAACAATTTATATGATGCGTTAAAGAATAATAAGCATAGCTGACATCGAGATTTTTATACTAATTCGGATCACTAATATGGCGTCTAGTCCAATAACTTTAGATTCTCTCATTTTCTTTTATTTCACTAGTAAACCATATTGAATATAGTGTTTTTTACAAGATGAAAGAATGACTAGGATTTTTGCTTGTGAAGTTCTGCAATCTTCTTCTTCAATGATGATTGCTTTTATATTGCTTGGACATATTTTAATTGAACTAAGAATTTATCAAATCACGCCACATAAATTGAAATGGAGAAAGGTATACGTATCTTTTTCTCTTTCAATCATATACGTTTAGTTCAACTCAGAAGTAGTAGATAAATATTACATTTGTTAGTGAAAAGATGGATCTTCCCCTAATTAATAGGATATTTTTGATGGAGGAATGGCCAAAGCCACAAAGTTTTTGAGAAAAGTATCGATGCTACTTGTTAAACCACTCACTTCACATCAAGTACTTGTCCAAACACATTATATGTTAGGTCCATTTTTACAAAACTTGTTTTTAGTTTTATAAGAAAATATTATTTTACACATAATAAATTTTAAATTTTTGGTTCAATTTGTGAGTGGTGATTATTTCTTCCATTTTTTTCAAATCAAATTATCTTTTTGACCATTACTTTTATTATTTTTATCCACCATGGGTCACTATTATTATACTGCTCTTTTACAAATTAGAATGTCGTACATAGTCAAACATCATATAGTTCCTTCTAGTGGAAGATATGAATCATCCGATAAGAAAGCTTAGGTCTGAAGAATATGACCCTAGCCGAAGCTTAAGTCCTAAGGCTCAAGACACTCTAAGTACTAACCGTTATGTAACCGACTCATAGATAACCCCGGACGTTATTTCTTTTCTCTTACATGTCATTCAATGCATTTTACTTGAAATTTGAGCGAAAGTGAAATTTCTCTCAAACTAGATATTTGAAGATAAATTTTCAAAATCCATAATCAAATACTAGTTATGTTTCAAAGAAGTAAAAACAGGTTCCCTCCCCTATGCAGCTGTCTTAAAATTCACAAATAATTTGCAAACAAAAATCCTCCATTTCTCAGAGGAGATTGAAAACACAAAACATATTTTCAAACAATTGGAGATGTATCAGGAAAAAAAAAAAATCAAATTTTAAATTGGAGATGTATCAACATTTTTCAAAAACTGTATATTCTAATTCAATTTAGACTGTCATGCATAAATTTTAAATATGATTCACCAAAGACCACAAGGAAGAGGAAAATTCAACTCAAGATACATCCTATGGAATACCAAATATACAGACAAACGCCTAGTATTCCCTCTTCATTTCTTCTGCACAATTAGAAATATGTCCATAAAAGAGAGAGGAGAGGGGGACGGAGGCAATGCCGTTAGAAATGGCACCAATATCAGTGGTAATCACCACGCACGAATTTAGTGGAACCTAGTTGATTACTGAGGAAAGACTTGGGATGGGAAATACCTTTCTAGCACAAAATTATAGGACACAATGCACCATGTTATTGCTGCTCCCTTAAGAAAACAATATACATGACAGACCTTCAGTGCCTCTTCTCAACTCTCAGAAGGTGCATATATTCAAAGTCAACCGCAGAACGACCTCCAACAAAAGAATGATGTTGAGAATAATCCTCAAATGACAAAACTCCTCTTTTTAAGACACATCTACAGCAATACGACATCGATGAGCTACAAACAACTAGTGCAACCATTGGAATCACAAGAAGTAATCAGGAGTCTTCCTTGTGGTGTCGGGCTCTATCTGACGTGGAGCTGGGTCAAACTGAAGGAAATTCTGCTCCATGTTTTCGCCTATTTCTAGAATTGCAGCCATGTTACCACACCGATAACAATAGTTTGGAGCACTAAATACTGTCACAACATTCTTATCCTGTCAAAGTTATAACAAATAGCACGTAAATACAAAGTAATAACTAGGCAACTTCAACTTAATAGACATAAGTGGTACGTAAGTGTTTTCTTTTTAAATTTTCTATTAGTTCGCTTGCGGTTATGTTTAGTGGGTTCACAAACCTGACACCAATTAAAACCCTCCATCACAAGCTGATGGGCTCTAGAAATCAGAGTGAGTCCATTGGTGTGGTTGAACTGAGATGCTATATCCTGTCCAAAGGTGTAACCAGCCCCTCGGGGTGAAATTCCCCAACCACACCGATCATCTGGATCAGACCACAGAAGATCGCACATTGGTCCTTCATGTGGAACCTGATAACACAGAATGACTTAACTGATGAGGACCAGCAACATTAATGTGCATAGAACTAAAATCATGAAACACTAGGAACAATGGGACCACTGGACCACAGGACCACATGTTCAAGAAGCAATGAAGAACAACAATTTTGTAAGATATAACCTACAGGCAAATATCAGAAGACATAAAAGTGAAAATTCTCATCTCTAGCTATGAGGAAATTGAAAAAGGAGATCGCTTCCCATAGCAGATAACAATTTGTCACTGCACTGCATTAAGACACCTCTATGACACACTTAGCATTTGCAAAGTATACAGGAAAAATTATAAAAAAGAAAAGAAATCAATAAAGACTCTACTACCTTCCTGTTCAATTCTTGCAACTTTAGTTGATTTTGTAGTTCTATTGAACATTATGGTAAACTAATACGACATAACACTTGTAAACTGGGACATATCTCTTTTGATTAATATAATTATACATCCTAATAAAAAGTTATTATAAACTATAGCGATGGACCGAACCACCAATGGCAAGTTCAATTGAAATACTCCCTCCATCCCAATTTATGTGATGTTTGACTGGGCACAGAGATAAAGAATGAAAGGACGAGTTTTAAAACTTGTGGTCCAAAATAAGCCATAGATATTTGTGTGGCTAGAAATCATCTCATTAAGGATAAATGAAAAGTTAAAAGTTAAATTGATATTATCTACAGAAAGGTGTCATTCTTATTGGACTGACCAAAAAGGAAAGAGGTGTCACATAAATTGGATAGAGGGAGTAATAAAACTTTCGAGCCAAATATGGATCATAGGCATGAGATGGGGAAAGCAGAAGAGCCAGTAGTAAATACAAAAGAGAGCATTATCATGTATTATTAAAACATAAAAACCTGAAGTACAATACCTCTTGTATACGGTCCAATGATCGTATGTTATCCAGTGTATCCAAAGAAGGCGAGAGTCCTCCATGTAAACAGAATACCTAAAACAAAAAGAAGAGTTAAGCTAGAAATTTGTGTCAGAACTTTTCTTGAAATAATAAGCCAATAGAGTAACATCTCAAACCTGACTCTCAATTAGTGCTGTCAGTGGTAGATAATCAAAAAGATCAGTGAAATACTTCCAAACATTGGCATTTCCGTACTTCCTCAAGCATTCATCATAAAAACCATACCTGTCAGGAAAAGAGGCATCTTAATACCACCATACATGAGTGAACTACAGGCATAGATTAGTCTCACAGCCTTGGTAAAACATCAATAGACAATGAAATACAAAAGTAACTCCTCCTAATTGAGAAGTTGAAGACCTACACTCAACAACACACACACACACATTGTGTATTAGTATCAGTAAGCCCTAACCAAGGACATCTGAAAAAAATAGAAGTCAAGATTTAAATTTTAAAGTTCCTGTTCTTTTTTAAGGAGGGCATAAGCAAATAGGAATAATGAAGTCCCTTCTAGAAGGATACGATAACGAGATAGTTCCACTGACTGAACCATTTTCAAAAAAAAAAAAACTACCCTGATATCTTACATGACGGGTTAAAGGATAAGCAACTGAAATGCATAGACCAACATATCATTCACCAAACGATGCAGAAAAGGTTATTCCAGATAATGCTACACCATTGCTTATAAACGTTCTTCTACTTATTATTTTCTTTGACTAATTGGAGTGTAAGCAGCTGGGAATCAAAATACCAAGAGATGAGAAGAAAATACAAGAGTGGTATGTGTGCAAAACCACACATCCTCATACATAAAACTAGAAATCTAGAAACAGAAAAGTTATTTTTCAATAGGCCATTTTTGCAGCTCAGAATGAATTAAATATTCAAGATCACAAAAGTAAATCACTTACACCTGAGTGATTTGTCGGCTTTCATGGTTTCCCCTAAGAATTGTGATTCTATCTCTATAACGGACCTTCAGAGCAACCAAGAGTGAGACAGTCTCCACTGAATAGTACCCACGGTCTGCATTCATTGAAAATATATTAATGATATATATGAATGCTGCATTCATTGAACAACCTATTATTTATAGATGGTATGCCAATATAGTTCTCTGGCGGAAGTGGAATGCTAATATATTTGTCCAACAAGGTAACTAACAATGCTAACATCAAGAAATAAAAGTAATGAACGGGAAGATGAAACACAGAACTGTAGATAAAGTAACAAACAAAATACATAAGAGAGCATGCTGTTGTGGATTATGTAGTGAGTAACCTTTCCATGACGGAATGTATCTCAAATCCAAAAGTATAATAAAGAAAACAAGAAAGCAAGAAAACAATCAAAAGCCTCTGTCCTACAATCATGACAAGAGAAAGGAAGACGTGCCATTTATTTATAAAACTAAGGCAATTTATGGATCCACATATTGACCCATGTACCATATCAGACATGAAAGTTGGGGGAATAAAGTAACTTTGACAAGTATTATATTATTTGTTTGAGAAGGTAACATTGACTTTGACAAGTATTTATATAGGAAAACAATGATGATTAGTAGGAAAAGACTGCAGAATTCTAATGCACACTTGATGTTGCTGCAATAAGTTTCTTACATAAAGAAAACAAAGTAGAGGCTTTTAATGAGAAGTGCTTCAACTAACGAGAAAAATCAAATGAAAAGAAAGTTTGAAAAGACAACTCTTTTTTTTTCCTGATAACCAAGAAATAATTGGGGACCCACGGCGCATAATTCGTAACTAAGTAGATAATGGGCCCGGCCTTCTCCCTTCTTTACTTAAATACTAGGCAAAGTTCGAGCCATGAAGTGCTCCTAACCCACACATCATGGCATTGTGTTCTTACCACTAGACTCTGAAAGACAATTTTTTCTTATATGTAAAATAAACTCTAAAGCTTTTTTTTTTGTCAATTGTTTTGAGCTGATATTTCCATCTCTTTTGTAACCTCTGCATCTTCTGGATGCTTTTGTTTGATAAAGTCTTATTTCACTAGCTTACTTATGGGAATTGCCTGTCCACTCACACTCCAAAAAGGGACAAAATTTACATCGACGAGAAGCAACTAAATTAGCATGTAATGAAAAGGGAAGCTGGTAACATTAGGCCAAATTTATTACATACATGAGAAAACTAATGGGCAAGCTATGACTAAACTATCAATTACGACATAGACTACCAAACTCTAAACTCCATCTATGTGCACTCAAAAGCAAAGCCTCACAAACAGGATGAAAGTGAACGATCGCGGTAGATACCAACCAACATGGATATAGTCTAATTGTAATGAATCCTCTAAATAAACAGGTACATAGAAGTCATATATAGCCAAGCCTAACTAGTTTAGTATGATAGACCACCAAGCCCTTAACTTTTAAATTCAACACAAATACATAAAACAAAATCTCAAATCTCCCAAATCCATAAAACAAAATCTCAAACTCACCAACATAATCTCCCATGAAGAGATAATTCGTATCCGGCGCATTTCCACCAATCCGAAAAAGCTCAATCAGATCATAAAACTGCCCGTGAATATCACCGCAAACTGTGACCGGACATTTCACCGGCTGCACATTCCATTCCTCCACAAGTATAGCCCTCGCTTGCTCACACAACGTCTTCACCTCCGCTTCTGGTAACGGCTTACACTCCATCAATTGCTCGATCTGCCGATCTACATCTGCGTTCGACGGCATTTTCCTCACCGATCTGCGAATTTCCACGCCGATCAATTGATGAAACACAAATATTACACACAAATTTCTATCAAAATCGAATTCACGTACCGGAGATCAAATTTAAGCTTAAAAATTCAAAAACTACAACCGATTCAGCATCGGAAATAGCAAAATTAGGGTTTGAATCACCCAATTATCTGATATTTGTCTCCATTCATATGAATATTGTTCCTAAATTATATTTGCAAATGTAAAAAATAAAAAAAAAAGTTTTGTAATTATTAGAGAAATGAAATTCAAATGAAATGGAAATGCACGCCAATTCCTCTCCGGTGGCTCCGCCAGGTCAAAATATAAAACCTATGCTGACACGTGTCTGCTAGTGGATTATTTTCCAAAATAAATATTCACATAAATGGCCTAAATTTTTTTAAAAATGATCAAAATAGTCCTTAATGTATAGAGTTATTTTATTTTGAACCTTAATATATTTTATATTTTTATTTATTGATTTTGTTCTTTTTTCTTAAGAAATAGTTTTTTTTTTTAATGTATTATTCAAATCAAATATGAGTACATCGGTAATAAGAGATTGAGGATGAGTATCTCACACTATTGAATCAGACATAGAAACAGATGCTCTAGCAAGACAGTAAGCAACTTGATCCATTGATTTTTCTTTAATAAGAATTTTACAAGAATCAAAATAAGAGTAATTCACCAAAAAAAAAATATTCAAGAGCTTGCTTCAGAAGTAGATTATCAAGTTCTATAACCAGCTCGTTCTACTGAATCATTCCTCTAGCCAAATAAGAGCCTCTTGCGCTCCTATGATTTCGACCAACAACGGGCTAGCAACCGGTCAAGAAATATGTTTTTTTTTCAACAATAAATTGACTCAACTAATCACGTAGCACGCTTAAATCCGCCTAACCGATATAGATATCGTAAGAGGCATCGGTATTACATTTAATTGTGTCAAGTGGAGGCCGTTCCTATTTAGTAATCATATTATTTGCGGCAGCAATAGACATCTCGGCTCCCAAATTGACGCACTTTATTTATTATTCCCACATAAACTATTTAAAGCTACCCACAAGCTCCACAAAATCATGACTGCTTCCTCCATTTTTATTTTCATGTTGCTCTTTTTTTGCTCTTCAAACCACACCACAAAATCTCCTAATACATCATGTCAACCAAAATTTAATTGAATTCAACATTATTTTGCAATGGACATAGTTCTTAATGTATAATAAAAAGTGTCATATTTAATCTTTATTTATAAAAGAAAGATTGTATATTTATCACAAATTAAAACTTTAACTATCCCCTTAATATATAGGATCGGATTTTATTTATGTGACAAGATAATGATATTATTTACTTTATCATGTCTCACTTGATTTGCATGCCAATTACCAAAAGTAAGCAACACGAAATTCTCCAAATCTTATTTATAAGATATGCTTTGTCGGAATTATGATACGTCCGAAGTAATTATTACACTCCAATAGCTAACGTTTTTTTTTTAAAAAAAAATTATTATTATTATATATACAAAATGTGAAATAATATTTCAACTTTATTTAAAGAATATTTTACAAATTAATACTCCAACTTAAACAAATTATATATTCTTTCTTCAAAGAAGAAGATATTCAATCTTACCTTACACCCATTATATAATGTCCTCACCATCGTGTGACATGCCAAAATGCATAATATAAATAGAGCAACATTTACAATTTAATTAGTAGTCAAAACGTTCAAGTTTAGTAAATATAAAATACAAAAAATGGAGATTAACAATGTTAATGTTCCTAAATCAGCTCGTCGATATGTAGATTATCATCCAAGTGAGCCTCACAACCCTTCGTGGGTTGGTAAGAAGTCAGTTTTGTTTGGTAAGACGGAATTGGACAAAGAAAAAAGAGTGCTCGACCGGAACAACGGCCAACAAAGACCGTAATTACATAGATAACTGCTACTCCCCTTCTCCTTTAAGGCTTTAAGGCGAACCGTATGGCGGCTGGAAAGAAAGAACTGACTATTCCTTGCATATGATTCTTCAATTACGGTAACTAATTAACTATCTAACGCTAATGATTTTTAAGGTATACATGGTAGATGGTGAACTCTCTTTGACTTTTGTTATTATCGAAGGATATTTATCATGAAGAAGAAGGAGAAGTTGAACGACTTAGAGATGAAGTGAAGAAGATGTTAATAGAAGTTCATCATGCTACATCAACAAGAAAATTATTAGAGCTTATTGACAATACCCAAAGATTAGGAGTATCATATCATTTTGAAAAAGAAATTGAGGAATCACTTAAACACATCTACAACAATACGAGTTGTGGTGAATTTGACGATGACGATAATAATCTTGAGATTGTTGCTCTTCAATTTCGATTACTAAGACAAGCTGGATATAATGTCTCAAGCGGTTAGTAACTTCTTAGCTTTTGCTCCAGACGGGTTTGGCTAAGCTTACTAGCTGATCAAACTTGTATATATATAAAAGTCATTATAAGTTCTAATAAGCAATTTTAGGTTCAAGTTTTTTTTTACTATTTTATGTTTAATGTTTTTTTCTAATTCTCAAAATACTTTTCACAGAACAAAACTCTCAACTTCATCTTCTTTGGTATCCATCATTCCACTTTTTTCTTTACAATGATCTACACTTCTAAATTTATAATTTATTAAAAGTATTTGAGTTAAATTTTAATAAAAAAACAACTTATCAATACTTTTTTTTTTCTACCAGTAACACAACAATTGCTTAATTTTTTCTTATTTACATAATCAATTTCAACACGTATTAAAAGCATGTTTTTCATCACTTATAGCTTATCAACTATTTACCATCCGTTTAATCCAAACATGCTATTTTCTTTTGGTTTTTCAATAGATGTCTTCGACAGATTTAAGGACGATGAAGGGAATTTCAAGAAAGAATTGGCTAGCGATGTGAAAGGAATTTTGAGTTTATATGAAGCAGCACATCTCGGAATTGGTGGAGAGAATATTCTAGAGGAAGCATTAGTTTTCACTACCAAATGCCTTAAATCTATGGTGCCTAAATTAAGTGGATATGTTGTTACACATATAATTCATGCCTTAAAAATGCCAATTTGTAGAACCTTAGCAAGAGTAGCAGCAAGGCGATACATAAATATGTATCAAGACAATCCTGAACATAACAAAGTACTATTACAATTTGCACGTCTAGACTTCAACATGTTGCAAAAGTTGCATCAAAAAGAGCTAAGTGGCATTACAAGGTACATATGTTTAAATATTATATATTTACTTTGAGTGGGGTTTTTTGAATTTTATCGTAATAAATTCAGGTGGTGGAAAGCCTTGCATGTTGAAAGAAACTTTTCATTTGCTCGAGATCGTTTGGTAGAAGCCTATCCCTAGGAAAATTCCCATGTAGTGATAAATGCATCACAACAACTACCCCAAACCTAAAGCTACTATACCAATATATTTTTGATACTTATGCTGAAATGGAAGAGTTGTTGGCAAAGGAAAACATATCCTATCGAGTTCACTATGCAAAAAATGAGGTAACAATAATATAGAAAGTTACCAATTTGGAAATTAAAATTCTCTCTGTCTCAGTTTATATGACTCATTTTTGTTTTTAGTCGGTTCCAAAAGAATGACATATGTCTATATTTAGTAAAAATTTAGCTTTAAAATGTCTATTAATGAAATGTTTTTGAAGTCGTCATACAAACATCTATGACTTATATTTTAGATCACAAATTTTAAAAAAATTTCTTTCTTAAACTTCGTGTCAAATCAAAGTACATTACAGAGAAAACAACAGTCGTTTGACAAAATATAAAAAAACTAATAAAGTTTTTTTTTGTTTTCATTGATTATGATAGTTAAAGAAATTGGTGAGAGCATATCACCAAGAGTTCAAGTGGTATCATAGTGGATATGTTCCAACATTTGAGGAGCATCTGAAAGTTGCACTGGTAACTGCATGTTATATGATGCTTTCCACAACTTCTTTGGTTGGTATGGAAGAAGAGTTAGTGAGTGAGGAGAATTTTAAGTGGATTACAAGTGAACCATCAATGGTAAAAGCTTCTTCAATAGTTTGTAGATTGATGGATGACAGGATTGGACATAAGGTATAAAACTATCCCATCCTTTACCACTTCCATGCTCCTTGTTTTTTCCAATTTTTGGCTAACTTTGACTCGTTTAATTTGTTTGTCTTACTTTCCGATCCTTTTTTGGCAACTCTTTTTAGTTCTAACTTTTCATATTACATGTTTAACACTACAAGATTAAAACACATTTTGGCACACTTACTATGACAAAACAACTTTTAGTGACAATAACTAAATATGAACATTAACAAAAAGTGTTAAACCATTTACCAACATTAGTTAATTGTCATTGGATCCAATGTCACTATAGGTTTTAGAAACATTTACATAAGTGTTAAAATGTAATATTGTCACTGGTAATATTGCCTCTAACATAACATATTTAGCTGCAACTAAGCTATTATTGTCGTAACTAAAGATCATTTTTTGATGCAGTGACTATACATATCTTTTGTTTAAAATCACAAGTCCACAAAATTTAAAAGTCTGTTTTACTTTCTTAAGATCAGTCTCAAATGAGAACTAGACAAACAAATTGAAACAGACGGAAAATATGTTGACTAATTGGAATTTGTATCTTTTGTTTAAGACCACAAGATTGAAAAGTTTGTTTTACTTTTGTAAGTTGATCAGTATCAAATGAGAACCAGACAAACAAATTGAAAGAGACCGAAAATATGTTGTTGTTTCATTCTTTCTTAACAAATTGGAATTTGTATTTGTTTAGTATGAACAAGAGAGAGGACATGTAGCATCAGCAGTTGAAAGCAATGTAAAGGAATTTGAATGTTCAAAGCAAGAGGCTTATGTGAAGCTTGAGAAATATAATTTTTCAATTATATATGTATGTGTATTATCGAATAAAAGTAAAATAATGTTGTAATTACGTATGTATGGATGTAACGTTTTAGTATGTATTTCTATTATATAAATAAGAAAGTTTTAATTTACTCTTTTTACCATCAAAATTTATCTCCTTTGGACGAATATTTTGATGTATTTAAGTTATATATATATACGTGTGTTGCAAATGTATACCAGGCACGCCAGCATGCCATTCATGAAAGTCTTACTATAGAGTAAGTAGCTAAAGCAAGAGAGCAATCAAGCAAGCGATTGTAGATACGCTAAGTTTATATATTATAGAGCTTTTTCTGCAGTATATTGAGAGCCATATAGTCTCCCACCAATCAAAAATCCCCTAACATTATCAGGTAGGCCCAGGATCTCTAACTGCGCGAATCGAATCAAAGCGTTCTCCAATAAGGACATCATGAGATGTAGCGGTATCTCTCCTCAGTCTATGATCTCGATGTAATACGTTTTTTTTTTTGTGGAAATTAAACAATAATATGACACTCTTATTTTATAAATGAGATTACTCTTATAATGCACAACAAGAAGTACCACAAAATTATCTAGCTTCTACGTCTCTTGGTTATCAACATGATGATAATCATCTCTTCATAAAGTTCAACTTACATGCATGATGCAGTCTCTAGGTATTTTGGTGAATTCATGTCCATTTAAAGGACCGTTAGCCGAGTATTTTTAAGACGATTAATATTATGGGGATGAAACTAATAATTCGCGTTTAGTTTAAAAGTGTTTTTAAGTATTGAAAATACCCTTAAACTTAACACGAATTAATAATTTCATTTCTGAATTATCGATCATCTTAAAAACACTCCTTAATTTGATTAACTCAAACACACCTCGAATCTCGCAAAATATATCCTAAATTCTCATCAAATTCCGTTCGAGACTATTTGCCATGTCATACGACAGATATCTAAATTTAGTTAATGAGGCTATGAGGAAACTAATAATTTGGGTCAAAAAAGTGTTCAATAGTTGTCTGTTTATCAAATTTTACAGAATCTTTAATCAATCTCATCAGAAATTGAATGGCGGGAGCTGCCGTACTGCCAATATCATCACTATCTTCCTTCAGATTAGACTCAATAACTTCATCTTCTCTTTCTCCAATTTCTCACTCCTTAGCTCTCCCTTTACGAAACCCCAGATTCACCATTTGCCATGCCAAGGTCGATCTCATTTTGCTTTATTTGGACCCGTTTAATTTTGTTGATTTAATCCCATTTTTTGCTTGTGTTTTTAGTTTGATGGGTCGATTGGAGAAGCAGCTGAAAGGATGTACCGAATGAATTTTGAAGATGGTGAATTATTGGAGGAAGATGATGATGAAGAGAGCGATGAGGAAGAGGAGACGGAGAGCAGTATTGATTTACTAGTTAGATTTGTGCAGAGTATGTTCAAAAAGGTTTCTAAGCGTGCTAGGAAAGCTACTCGTTCTATACTGCCGGATGTCATTTCTCCACAGCTTGTAAATCTTCAAACTCACTCTTTTATCTCTTTCTTAATTTACTCGCTATTTGTTCAGCATATAAATTGATCCAATGGGTTTCGACTTTGTGTGCTTATACTATGAGAAATGAATTCTAAATGACTCTGTTCCTGAAATCAGTGTCTTTTCCTAGGCACAAGCATAATGTTACAGGCTATATAGTGCAGCTAATTCTACCCGAATTAGAAACGCCTATACGTCTTCAGGTTCAATTCCCAGCGGTGACAAAGAACACACTAGGTGATTCTTCTCATCTGTCCTAGCCTTGGTGGACAGAGTTACCTGGTACTTGTTGCTGGTGGGAGGTGGTAGGTATCCCGTGGAATTAGTCAAGGTCAGCGAAAGCTGGCCCGGACACCACAGTCATCAAAAAGAGGAACTATATTTCTTGGACTGGGAGGTAACTAAGTAATTGACCCGTGTTAGGATGCTGAAAAACTTGGCATTCTTCTGGTTCTTTTGTAGATGTATGGTGGCCATTGGTTCGGTTTGAATGATAAACTTTCTTTTATTTATTTGTGGAGGGAGGCAAGGGGCTTTCTTCACTTTTTACATAAATGTTGTTAGGGGTCAACTCTCCTACAGTGATAGTGGCCTTGAACGCTTGTGGTCACATTAAACTACTACCCAGTTTACTCTCATCTCAAGCCTTCTTAGTACAATCTGGTGCCATGGTCGTGGGCTCAAAGTAAATTAGCAGAATACTCTCATGCTTCCTAGTGCCTTAAGCATCGGCTGTATGAAAATCTCATCATGGTAGAGCTTGTATTCAGTGGGGGTTTTTGAATCACATCAGGCCACTCATTTTGTGCTTGAGGCTTTGACTATAACTAGTTAGAATACTCATGGCAAGTAACTCTTAAATTGTGTATGTGCATCTGTAAATGGCTAAGGCGATTGGTTGCCTCTTACTTGATACTGAGCATTGCTCGAGTAGGGACATTTCAGTTCTTAAGTTTGTGCACTTGGCTTGTGGTTGTGTCAACATAACCAACTTATGCATCACCATAAGAGGGTAATTCTTAAGTCCTTGACTTGCTTCTAGTGCACTTGTCAATAATCCCCACTCTTAGCATGTGGCGTTACAGAACATTTACCAGGCCTGATGATTTCATTTCACACGATATAATGTTGCTCCTCAACTACAGTTCTAAGCCAATTGATCCTCCTCCCAAGATTGAACCCTAGCCAAGATCAAAAATTAAAACATGAGATTTAAAATAGTGGTGCCTCGAGTGTTTAAAAGCATGGAGGTGATTTTATCTCAAAATTTAGCCTGCAAAACATAGTCATCACACGATGTCACATCCAACTACTAACACCCAATTTTAGTACTGAGATTGTGCATCATCCATAGATTTCCTAGCTCATCTAACATGAATACGTCTAGTTTCCAACTAGGCTGGGTGCATTCTTTAGCCACCTGTTTAAAAGGGAAAATAATCTTCTTTAACCAAATTGCAATGACTTGTCCCATTGCATGTTAGTAATTGTCACATCTCCAAATGTGTTAGCATTATGCTTCTTAGTTTTCTGAGTTAAGTTGATTTGTGTTTTCATGTCAACATAAGTCCATCCACCTTCATAAACTTCAAATCTGTTCACACCATCTATAATACAATGTTTCTTCTTTTATCACCATCTTTGGGCTACCAGCGTTTTCGGTGTTTTGCTTAGTTTTGATCTTCTAGTTGATTATTAACATAAATTATCTTCAAAATCCTCTCTTCCATCTGTTCTCATTGTTGGAGGAATGCAGGTAACTTTTGCAGTTGATGGCGTTCTAATTTTGGCTTTACTCTCCATCTTGAAGGCATTTCTTGAGGTATTCCTCTGCCATGTCATTTTTGAATGTTTTACCTGAATTAGGCCTTAGGCACACCCACAAACACACACACTCTGTAATTACACTAGTTGCTTGTTTTATGAATTTACCCATTAACCAAATCTGGCTTTCTGCTGCTTTTGTGGATGCAAGCAGCCTTTAATCCACTAATTAAAGAAAACAGATATGCAATTCTAAGAATGCCATATAAAAGAGATATTATAATTTATCAAACATAAGACTTGCAAAGTGAAAGTGTAAATAGATGGGTACTAACAGGGAGAAAGAAATAGATGGGAAGATGAAAAAGAAAAAGTTAAAATCTTTTCACTGAGCATCAGAGGATGAGTAATTTATCTACATCTATATAGTTACTAGTAGATCAATCAAGGGTATGTCTGGATGCAACCATGTTTAAATAGTTCTATCTGATATCGACGGATTGTGAAAAAACACTTGTTTCATGTTTCTGACCCAACATATGTGCACATTAACTCATGGCCCAAAATCTTCAACCACTTAGGAAGATCACAATATTACACATCACAAGTTCTGAAAGTTTTTGTACAAAACAATTTTATGTCTTCTATTCTGATTTAGAGCATGGTTATGGTAAATAGATCAACTTCTGCTCGTGTGGGTGAAATATTGATCTTTAATTGAACTCTGCTACTGCCCGTTGACGATGGTTCTGTCCTTCTAGGTGGTCTGCTCACTCGGTGGTGCTGTCTTTGTAGCAATTCTGTTATTACGTGTGCTCTGGTCGGCTGTTTCCTACTTTCAGTCTACTGGTTCAGATTTCAACAGTGGTGGGAGTTCATATGGCAGAACACAACCCGTTGGATGATTGAGCCTCACATACCTTTTATCTGGTTAATCATTAATTCCTTAAAAAACAAAAGATGTTATTAGCATTAGAATGTTCTGTAAGTAATAGTGACTTAATTTGGCAATGTGAATTTTACATGTTTGAAGATTTCAGCAGATTTTATAGGGAGGAGTAGCTTCAGTGTGTTTATAAGTTACTTTTTGACTTCATTGGCCTTCTTCCCATGCTTGGGAATCTTCTATAATGAATAGTTAAGTCTCTTTAACTCTTAACACACCACTTATAATCTGAACTATACATAATACTCATGTCGTCGCAGCACACTAACAACTGTTTATTGCCCAAAGCTCATATCGTCTAGTTGTGATAGTTTTGGCAAAGAAAAGCAGTACATATGAATGCTTTTTAGAACAGCAGACACAGATTATAGCTTCTTGATATACCTTACTAACCATGTCAAATACGCATTCTCACCAGTGTACTATTCATTTAGCATTTTTGTTCAGTTGCTGTGAAAGAAAATGTGCTGTTACATTAAAGGAGGAAAGTTTTTGTGTTCATTACACAAGGAGATGGTGATTTGGTTCGCGGTGTCCTAAAGACGTACAACAACTCTGTTCCTGATCAGAAACAAGCTATTATCTACCTATAAATCAAGGAACTGTTATATATTTTGGCAGTTCCTGGAGGAAGCATTAGCCTCCTAAGAATTTATTAGCCTTTGATGCCTCCGATTATTTACTTTATGTCGTTCTTTCAAATCCACCACCTATCTGCATGTGCAACCAGTCTGGTGATGTTCCCCCAGCATATTCCCTTGTACCTTGTGAACCAAATGCCATAGCGTTTGTCTCGAATGTTTGCTGCCCAAACTGGAAAACCAAAGCACTTCGTTATGAATTCGTCTGAGAATGAAACTTGAGGAAAACTCTCCCCAGGTACTAATCTAGTGCTATCTTACATTATTAAATCAATGAATGTATTTTCCTCTTTTTCAGATCTTAGAATATATTCTTCTTTTCTCTTTACAGCTTCTGCTTTTGATTGTTTACACCTCAATTAGTTTTACAAGGAGCTAAATTTCAATGTGCTGCTAAGTGATGTCGTGGGTTCCTCTTATACACACTCACTGCAATCTTGCTCATCCTCAAACTTAAGGTATAGCTTGTAAAACGAGATGCTTGAATATCCATAACATTCAAATCATTCATCAATATGTTTTCAGCCAAGTCTCAGAAATGTGGGGTACTATTATTTAATCACTAATTACACATTCAAGGAGCTAGTACCAAGCCAGACTCAGAAGTCAGAGGTGACAGTTTGCTAGATGTGAGCACATGGCCACTATGCCCAAAAATAACTTAAATGTTAGTCACGTACTATATTCAAGGTTGACAGGGAGTTATGGCATGAAAAGGATAGATATCAAATAAGGCCATACAGTTCACTCTTGCAAATTAGTACTAGTAAGTTAGAAGATAGATGAGGTTCTAGTGGAGTTAACAGTTCTTGACAAACAAGATTATACGTGCAAAACAAAGAAATGAATTCAACTATAAAGATTTTCTCATACAACACTCACGTCTTTAGTAGGAATTCCATCGATGGTTGGGGTTACTCTTGTATTAACTGCTTCAAGCTTCATTGATAGGAACTGAGGAATCAAGAAAAATGTTACTCGTAGTATAGAAGTCTCAACTAGACAAGATAGGTGAAGAGCATACCTCAACCTGGCGTTGTAATGATTGGACATAATTGATTATCTCATCAAGGACGAGAGCTTTTCCAATAACCTGTAACCAAACAACGTTAAACTGACTTTTCCCATTGCATTCAGAACTAAAAGATACATATAATTGAATCGAATTCACATTTTGATGTTAATTTATGTGAAGAGAATAAGGGTTTAAATCTCTACCATCCTAGCACCAGCAATGGGGCTAGAATGCACGTAACTTTAGAGACATCAGGTTCATTCCGCTATATGTTCCTGAAGAAATTAGATGTTAAAATCAGAACCAATGACGTAGGCTAAAATGCAGGTATTTTAGAGACATTAGGTTCAATACACTTCATGTTCCTGACAAATGGATGCATGTAGAGTAAGAGGGCTCACTTAACACCAACAACTGCAGGAGAGCATTCTGCTGGTAAGAAGGCCGATACAGTTCTGAGGTCAAGTATAGACCTTTGACATGGAACAATAGGATGAAACCTACATGTTGTTGCTTAAACAAGTGGTTCAAACAGATAGCCTTTTGCATCCACTTAACTGAATTTTCACCAAATTAAAGAGTTGCTCATAATGACAAGCAAGAAAGACAAGTTACAAGGCTTTGCTTGCATGAGAACTCTTTATGAAATTCGCTAACTTCAGCTCATTTTGTTCCGATTTATGTGACACCTTTCGTATTTCGAGAGTCGAGCTTCTTAATTTTAACAGTGAATTCTGATATATTTAATCTTTAGGTTTTGTGAAATAACATTTATATATTTGAAACTATGTAAAAAGATACTACATAATTAACAATTCAAAAAATTGTGATCAAAGAAAAACTCATTTCACTCTCGAAATACCAACAATGTCACATAAATTGAAACAGATGAAGTATTTTATTTATCGAAGTTGATGTCATTGAGACGTCAACTGAGGAGTACAACATTGACTCAGTTTGAGAAGGAGGACTAGGTGAGCAAGCCAGTGAAACTTAACCCTTTCATCTCAACAAAAAGATAGAGACAAGTCTGTAGTACAGTCCAAAACCACAAAAAGGTATATCAATCGTTCAGGTATTAGAAATTATCGATTTTTCTTATTAGTATATATTTTCAGATTCATCTAACAACTAATAAAAGAACAAATGGATAAGCAGTTGATCATCAGAATGAGGTAATTGCTTCAGATTTTTCGACACAGTAGAAAGATAAAGGAAATATATACCTTGTTACAACCAGGGACCAAGTCTTGTAGGATTTTCATCCTGTCACTAATCTTTTCTCTTCTGGCCTGCAAACCAAATGTATCAACAAGTTCCATTATCAATTACAAATAACCATCATTTAATACCAAATATTGAACAACTTATTCGAGTTAAGAAAGAGTTATCGGTAGAATTACTCTTTCTGCTAGGCTATGACTATCGGTAGCTTGACCTCTCCTCACTCGCACATGGATGTAGTCCTTAGGTGGTTCAGCTGGTGGCTTTGCAGGTTGGTCTGAAGATTTTCCTGAATTCCCTCCTGAATATTCCCCATTCTCGTTTGATCTCATGGCCTTCAGCCGCTTACTATCAGATTCAGTCTGCTCCAATCACCAGAAAATACTAACAGATATAAGAACAATAAAGACCACAAGATTTTGATACATATTACCCCAAAATCTGATATAAATCAACTACAAACAAGCTAAGGTCCACTTATACAAGCTGAAACATTGCACCAAGAAACAGGAAATTAAGATCAATAACAAATGTAGTACTGCCCTATTCAGTCTTCACCAGCTTTTTGCATTTATCAATCAGCTAGATAATAACAGAAACTCTCTTAGACTGCGTAGCCAATTGAATATTACTCTTTCCGTTTCAATTTGTTTTTAGTCTGTTTTAAAATGACTGAGCCTTTCCTTTTTTTCTAGCAACTCTTTAATTTCAACTTTTCAGCTGACATGTTTAAAACCACGAGATTAAAGGACATTTTGTTACATTTGATATATCCTCAATTTTATACCACAAGATTCAAACGTGTTCTTTATTTTCTTAAACTTTGTATCATGTCAAAATATATCAAACAAATTGAAACTAAGGGAGTAGTAAATACTGCACCATACCAGAACTATCTATAAATCAGTCAAATACACAACTTTTTTTTTATTCCAACTATTATGCAATTTACTCTCTCCTTCTATGGCACATTTCGGATTTCGAGTCCCGTGACTTTTTCATTACATCTTCAAAACATTTTCAATTGTTAGTTATTGTAATTATAGGACTACTTCTTAAGAAATTTTCAAGTATAAAAAATTTATTTCAAAAAACTTGAAAATTTCATTGACTCATGAAATCCAAACTATGCACAAATTGAGACTGACAATCAAATTAAGGACCTAACAGAAGTAGTGAAGCAACTGAACAATGAATAAACTAGTTAACAGAGATATACATACCAAGGCATTTCCACTAGTTGAAACTCCAATGGCAGATTCATCATCGTCGCGTCGCTTTCTGGCGGCGTGATTTGTTGTGTGGTCGAGAAGATGCTGATAGGGCCAGATCTCCGCCAAATTAGGCGCAGTTTGAAATGCACTCAGTATAGTAGAATGAGGATCCATTAGAGAAATGCTAATAATGCATAATTAGCACAGTAATATAGAAAATGGTGATTGAGGGGAACAAAAGGAGCAGAGATTAAAGCAGTGTGTCTGCGGAAGATGAGATCTGTTTGGAGAGTGACAGTGAAGGAGAGAGCCTCGGGAGTTGAAAAGAAGTCACTTCGAATGAGGTTTATGAGAGTGGTTTCCACATCACGTCACTTATGCACCCCCACCCAAATGTACTTTTTAACTTGGCATCAGCTCACGTATACATAAGTAACTCGCTCGTGCAAACCCTTTTTTGGTGTACATCTTTACCCTCAATGTGAGATTTTTCGACGCGAATTCGGATTTAGTCGGGCTTCAATGTGGATACCGGACATCGGGTGGGAAACCAAAAAAAACATACCTAGTGAAATTACGTTTACGGAGGATAGATTTTATCAGGATACATAAAGTGTACGTAGATTTTATCATTACCTTAATGAGGTGGAGAGTATTTTCGAAAGATCCTCGACTCAAGCGCATCGAACTCAAATAAAAGAAACCATAACAATAAATAAGAAAATTAGAGTAAAATCTAGAAGAAAGAAAGAAAGAAACAATAACAACAACAAAATAGTTTGGTAATCAGAACACAATATACAACATAAGGTAAAAATTACAAGGATACGACTAGTACTACAACAGATACTAACAAGTCTAAACCTACGAGCAAAACAATCTACCTTATTAGGGTATATAGAGTCGTGTCTTTGATGTTTTTTTATTACTGACCAATAGTAGTTTTTTATTTTCTAGGCATATCTTGCTATAGGCTTTCTATTTATTTTAAATTAAATATTTCTTGTTTTATTTTTAGAGTAGGAAGGACCATCCCTTTTAAAAGATTGGGTACATGACTTTGGAATTTAATTGGATTAGATTAAAGGAAAGAGGTATCTTCAATCTACGAATAGAAATTTAAGCCAGATATCAATATGTGTTATGGTGGAATGGTTCGATTTTTTTTAACTTTAGCTAAAGATTTCGTGTTCAAGTCTTCATAATTAAAACTAAAAACATTCTATTGGAATTATTGCTTTCGGTAATAGGTCATGTAATATGTGAATTCAAATTTAATCGCGCTCCAATATAGATATATGTTGTCTAGTTGAGGTGTCGTATTGTGAAGAAGTTGAAGTACAATCAAAGGGTACAAAAACTTAGCGGTTGAAAGTGGGAGGAGATAATAGAATAGACGTTTTCTTGTTTTATGATATTTTGGAATTTTGTTTCCACACAATTTAATATACAGGTAAGATTTAAAATAATTCAACTTGTAACTCCATAATTATTGAAGTATCCTATGTATAACAATTATTTACTATCAATTAATATAAATATAATGATAAAATATTCATATTAATTATTAATTTAAGCTTTTAATTAACTGGAGAATAACTAGAAGAAACTTAATTATGGCAAATGGCCAAACTGAGTTTTATGGTAATGACTTATACCAAGTAAGTCTTATCAAAAGTGTTGAGTTGATAGCTACTTTAAACCATTTTCATGCCTAACTAATTGTCCTTTTCATTATCATTTAATTTTTCAGTTAAGACATCAATCATCCTTTATAAAGTTCAATAGAGTTGTTTATTAATTGGTAGAGCGCTATCCTCCGAATAAGGCTTTATCTGACACAAATTTAGAATAGTTGGATTCTAATGTGGGTATCGACTCTAAACCAAATTAAAAACACTCGGCTATAGGATGACAATCCTTCGGCCTTATCTGACACAAATTTAGAATAGTTGGATTCCAATGTGGATAGAGAATACCAGACACTAGGTTTGGTTCCACTTTGTCATTTATGTTTGTTCTTCCCAAAACAGAGATTCTAGTACTGTGATGACTTTGTCCTTTACTTTTTAACTTGTTAAGGAAACTTCATTTTCCTCACGAGTCTTTTATGCCAACTGGTCATTTGCTGGTTTAATACGATTTCTGCTTTTACCTAACCTCCTTTTCAGTTGGTTGGGAATATTCTTGTATAGTGTAAAATTAGGCGTAACAGGTATACAAGTTAGATTTATCATTATAACATTCAGATGGCTCCGTTAGAGGCTTTATATAGTTGAAGGTGTCACTCTCTGAGTCTACATCCTGAGTGAGCGCTGACTGGCTGCTAATCTTATTCACTATCACACACACATCAAAAGTCAGAACACACTCTGAAACTCCAAAACATCTAGTGAACATATTTATTAAATGAACCCAAAATTTTCTAATTCATTCCCTTCTTTAACAAAACTCATCGATTAGAAAGCATCACATTCTGCCTTCTTAGCCTCAAAATCACAGATCAGTTTGATCCATGAGCAGCAGTATTTTATCCCGAATGAAGGGTACAACGCTATCAAAAAATGTAAGCTGTGTAGGAGAAAAAGAAAAATCCTACAGTAAAAATATTAGGATGAAGAATCAGCTACGGTGTTGGAGGCTCTTAAACAAGAGAATTCCCAGGCCAGCAACTGCTAATGTTAAAATGAGAGGTTTTCTGATGGTTTTGATTGTATCCCTTTTCTTGTTCATTCTTGCTTGTCGAGACTGTTCTCCTAATCTCTCGCGAAGAACATTGCTAACGTTGTCCAGCTGATGCATAAGTTGACGCTGTCCACGTGCAATATTAGATATCTGTATCCGAAAGGTATTTATAAGAGAACAACCAAAGAGGTTAAGATACTTTAAGCAACAAATTCAATGTACAGGAATAAGGAAATATTCATCTGATAATAAATTAGTTATCTTCTGTAACAGTAAGTTAAAAAAGTCATACATCCCCTTCCTAATCACATATATGTATATATACTATTTAATAAAAAAAATATTACAAACTTTATGTAGTATACCGTCAAAATGATAGCCGGAATTGTTTTTTTATAGAAAAACTATCTATGGCTTACCACGTCGAAGCAAATGTAGCAGATTCAATTCCTAAAACCCATAATATCTTCAAACACAGGTGCAGAATGTTGCACTAGCAGCTTCATATTAAAAAAATAAAAATGCAAAGAAACTTCATTTTGCACGGGCATTTTGAACCCAAAAATGAATAAGTGCAACAGCCAGAATAAATTCCCAGGGTTTCATTTTTTCATGCTCGGACCTTCTTAGCAATCTTGCTGCTGCTATTTCTGGCATTCAGCTGTGGTGTGCCAATGCCACTTCAGACATGAACGTCCTCTCTGGCTCAGACACTGTCATGCACAATATTTACTTTTATGTTTATTTTTTGTGCTTTTTACATTGCTAGGTTGTTATTGATGTGCTTAACTCTTTCACCTCATTGTAATTTTGATAGGGATAAAGTACAAGTACCTCCCTAGACTATGACCGAAATCCCAGAGACACACCTTAACTAAACTAAGGTCCTATTACCCTCCTGAGCCCAATTTTTTTGTAATTTTGTACACCTTTTTGGCTTACGCGCCTCAATGGAGTGTGCCACGTAAGCCAAAAGGTGTATAAAATTACAAAAAAAATGAGTTCGGGGGGGGGCGGGGGGCTAATAGGACCTTAGTTTAGTTAAGGTGTGTCTCGGGAATTTCGGTCATAGTCTAAGGGGTACTTGTGCCTTATCCCAATTTTGATAACTTGTAATGAACTAATGTTTTTATGAATACATGATCACACAATTAAATTGTCATTCCGATCATTTATTGGTAATTTGGTATTTGTTTGTTTGTATACAACTACATAATCTTTTAGGTTTGATTATGTGTTTATGTAAAATAGTTATGTGTTTGTTAATTACAAAAGGAAAAAGGAGGAAGACTAAAAGGGGATATATAATTGAAATTGTCTAAATGTTGAAATTAA
Source organism: Solanum etuberosum (assembly GCA_029582245.1). NCBI lineage: Eukaryota > Viridiplantae > Streptophyta > Magnoliopsida > Solanales > Solanaceae > Solanum > Solanum etuberosum. Next base: position 39,247 of record JAJONR010005369.1, on the reverse strand, counting down.
TTAAATTGCTAAATTGGCCTATATCTTTGTGTTAAGACTTAACGCATATTTAACTAATTAGAATTTAAATTTTCAACTCATTCAAAATTTAAGCCCAAGAAAAAAAACTTACCTCTTCCATCAAGGCAGACTCCTTTCCAATAGTGGAAGTAAAAGATGAGGAATTAGGCATGATGGACCTAGTCAACGAACCGTTCTCCAAACCAGATATGAAATAGTTAGTAGGAGCAGATCCAATGCATGCTTCTGTTTCTAACGTCAGATTTTGTATGCATGGTGAAGCTTGTTTGTTTCTCGGAGAAGTTCTTCTGCTGCACAACTTAGAATTAAGTTCTTCCATTATAGACGTGAAGTCGTCCATCCGGTCATTCAACGTAGAAATTTGCTCCAATAGATGTGTGACCGCTCCCTTATGGAATAAACAAGAAAAAAACTCAAAAAATGTCATGTAAAGAATGATTAATGACTAAAAAAGAAAAAGTGTTTTAGTTTGCATAAAGAAAAAATAAATAAATGTGAATCATTGCACCTGGTTTGCTAATCTTGTCCCTGATTCCTCAATCCTGTCATTCCTCTGATAATCAGAACTAACATTGAGATTTTTGTCCCTATTAGTTGAATATGAATGTGACAATCCGCTGCACAAAGCACATCCATCACAAATCAATTTGACATCAAAATGTTTCCCAGGTCCAGAGAAAAAGAAAGAATCATATCCACTTCTGTTGTTCCCACCTACCCGGCTATCCCCTACCCCAACTGGTTTCTGTGTAGATAAGGTACATCTATACATATTTCTTCATTTTATATAGCTCTGTTCTATTGAGCATGGAGTTTAAGAAAGAAAGGAACACTTTTTGAACTTGTGGCATTATACATATCATGACCTTTCTGTGGTGGTAAAATCATGCCATTAAGAGTAAAATTGGAAGTTTAAAGTTATAGTTGTTCCATATATAGGAAGGTGTCATTTTTAAGTCTTGAACCTTCGCGCTGACCATTCGCTTTTGGGACAGAGTAAAAAGGCAGAAGTTTCAAAAAAATAAAACAGAGGAAGTACTAGTCATCCTGAGGTACTGGCAGGAGATGTGAGTAACACGATAACGTAAATGTAGATCAGCAAACAAAAGGAATAGTGACTACTGTGGTACACCTATGGTAAAATTGAAAATTGCAGCTAACTAATAACCCAATGCATTCCCTCAATTTGTCTATTTAAAGACAGCTTTCTTGTCAGACACCCTAGCAGGTGCAAAGAGAGTCAATGCATATCAAATGAAAGAATGACTTGCTGTTGTACAAGAGCAAAAATCTCTCAACATAAATCAGTTGAATCAGTACTTTCATAAGGTATGATTGATTTAATAATTTGAATATGATATACTCTCAATATAAATTCAATATTTCATAAGGTGCATATACATATAATCTCCCATCATCCTATCAGACGGCAAATTATATGTGCTTCCTTTTATCCTTTGTATCAATAACTCATGAGATTCTGTACTTGTTTCATTAGACTCTAGTGCAGCAACTCCTGCAAGTCACGTTTATGTTCACATCATGCAGAAGTGAGAAGACTGGTCAAGTGCACATGTGAGATCTGAAGAATCCTCCTGGTCCCCTGCCTCTACTCTCTCTCTCTCTCTCCCACCAAACCCCACATTGCCCCACCCCCTTCTTTCTTAGTTTCCTATTTTTGAGGCAATATCATATATGTGTGCTTTCTTTGATGGAAGTTGCCAAAAAAAATAAAAATATCAGAAGTTATCAAATGTTTTACTAACAGATAAATCTTTAAGCAATTATTGGCCACAGACAAGACATTACTCAGTTTATTGATGAAAGATAACATTGAATAAACAAGTAGAAGGTAAGGAAAATATGGATCAAGTGCTGCACCTTCTGATATTCTTATTTCTCCACCCCCTCTCTGCCGAGGCGAGAGAGAGAGCTTCTTTAGGACTTGAGACAATATCTTCATCTAGGCTAAGCTTTGTTTTCAAGTCATCTGGTAGTGCCTGAAATGTGTCATCTGCTTAGGGATAAGAAGCAGGGACAGTGAATCACAAATGCTACGGATGGTATCATACCATAACCTCATTCACAAGCCTCTCTAGCTGTATTTGTTCAATATATGTACGAGGAGTGTATGAACCTTCCAAACCTAGCTGCTCAGCAATACATTTTACAACAACACGATCTCTTCCTTGGACCTAGGCAAAGTTAATAGAGTTTAGCATATTTGAAATTTAATAGCATCTTCACTTATGACTCCATAAAAACAAACAACCTATCATAGTTTGTCAACTATGGGCAAAGAGAAACTTCCCCAACTATATACTCAACCTACAAAGAGTTTGTTCCTTTGCCAGAAAAATTCTCTGTAATTGGTACTCTATGTGAAGTTTGATAGATTGAATATTCTTGTACGAGAAGAGAAGAAAATATTAGACTTGTTAGTCATTTATTTTTATTTTTTATGATTATTTGAATTCTGAACAATTAGTTTGATCTAAACAGTTGGTTGACATAGTAATGCGGACAACACAAGAAATAATAGAAAAAGGTTCCCCGCAGACTCGATGTATTTATCAACAGTTGACAAACAAACACATTTTGTGGTCAGGCAATCATTGCTCAGGTATAACTGAATGACTGTATCCACACAATGGAAATCAAACTTGAAGGGACATTTACGCATTTGAAATAATACAACTACTCGCTCGATTGTATTCAAGCATCAAAAGAAACCCCCTCGACAAGACCAAAAGTTTTGGGATATAATCATAGCGAGATGGACAAAGTGAAGAAAATATATATTACCTGCACATAGTGGCGCTTCAGTTGCTCAAGCCAATCAATTTTCACACAAACCCTTTCATCAGAAAATACATGGCTGCTTCTTTTGAGGATGGCTGCCATTGTGTATCCCAAAGCCATCAATCCACCAAGAAGACGCACGCTAACTTCAAAACTGATTCTTGGTGATATGACAAATGGAGAATCAGTGACCCATTCCTACAATTCAAATCATGTTGAGCCAGACAATGTGAAGCAAGCTGTATGCAGTTGGTAAAATCAGAAAATGTGTGTGGGGTAGACAGATTTTAGCAATCTTGTTTTCTTAAAAGTTAAAACTCTAACATGTTTCAATTGCTTCAGGAAAAAACAGACTAGTTTCAATACATGCATGAATTCGAGAATTTATGTAAGAAAACAACAGATTGTCATGAGCAGCGGGCTTAAGATTAGCCAAGAAGCACTAGCAGAGGAAATTCTTCGAAAACATTGCCTGTTATTCTTCCAAAAGAAAAAAATCATTATATAAAAGGAGCATACCTCAAACATGAGATTGTATTTCCCATCTTTATTTCGCATCCTCAGATATGATTGGCATGTCTCTGGATCTTCACCAGGTGGCAGAAGGTATATGTCATAAATCAGTTCCGTACTTTCAGTGTGTTCTTCAGACAAGACAGACTTGATTTGTTCTACCTCCAGATTCCTTGATGACTAAAAGCGAGAAAAAATAGATCAGTCATTTCTTAACAAATTTCTAGATAGTGTTTGGAAGCTATTATATTTTAAGACAGGATATAGGAGGTCTGAAATCAAGTTATTGCTCTTACCTTAAGAATGTACGTAGGACTCTGAAATCCAGAAAAAGGATTAAATTTGTTGATAATTTTAATGTGTGCAGTTTTGAGATCAGGCTCAATGTAAGCCTTGTACATTGGATACACCTGCATAAGACATTACAGCTGGGAGTGTGAGAAGACAATCTAGTCAAACTTTCTCTGTATTATGAATTGGAGAAACAGACCGTTTCAGATACTTGGTGGATTATTTCTGATGGTTCCTGCCCAGCACGTTGTATGTCGCGTAAAACTCTTTTAACAAGGTCAAAGTGAACCCCACCATTTACGGATATGCGAAGATCCAGGAAAGGCCGCAGCTTTTCATTCAGAGCATAGATGCCCTCAATAATCACGATGCGGGAGCTAGGTACTTCGACGGTCCTACAGCACACCAAATTGTGTAAGTTTGGTTCACACTTATATGATACAAATAGATTATGAAGACAAGCAACATCAAAGAACTTTCAGATAAAATAGCTGGGCCAAAAAAAAAAGGTGGGCAAGGACAATGGATTAAACATGAATCCAGAGCAAGAGAAGAGTAATTTGACCTCAGCATAAAAAAGATAATAACGAGATGACTATACAATCATTGAACACTCAATGCAGGTTAATAAAGAATATTTCATCATGGCCTCATTTGAGTAACATTTAAGAGTCAATGAACAAAAGCACCTTATTTGTAGAGCACTTGAAAAAAAATAAAGCAATATTTAACTAGTTGACAGGATTCACAAAGTGCCAAGCAGAAGCAAGGATCCACTTTACAAGAAAAACAGTCATGGCACTTCACAACTATTTACAGAAACCCAAACATGAGTATAGGCACGAGCATTTAATCAACACTGATATGCAGAATTTAAAGTCGGTTTAGAGTTTGAAGAAGCATACAAGTACCTAACTTATCAGGGAAAATAAGGTGTCCATGTAACAAAGTTGTAAGTTATAATTATTTTTCTGTACAACATAAAATATAATTCACTAATTCGCAAAAACAAATCAAAGTTTTCAGGAGGAGTTTCCCAGATAAGTTATCAAATAACAAACACTTAATATAGTCCACAGTCTAACAACAGGTTTACTAACTTGTTTTGGTTTCTGTGCAGTGCCTTGTACACAAAGTCACAAAAGGCGTAGATGCACATAAGGAAGTACACTTTTACATTTAGAAGTAAGGAGCCGAACCTGTATCCTATTCGGGAACTAGATTTGAAATCATATATCGGAATCTCTGCTGCTTTCCCAGTCTTGAGATCATTGATGTTTTTCAGCAGCGTATCATAGTCTGTTAGGCGTGGGTCTGTTTCAAAAACATGATAAGACCTGGTAAACATATCACAAATCACAATACAGCACCCACAAATCACAAAAAAGGGCTAATTCTACAGCACCCACAAATCACAATACAGCACAATCACTTAGTTGACTAAATTCATGAGCAAAAAGAAGACAGCTGTCCATTCATTAAAAAAAAGGGCAGGGTCAATGAAATGTAAATAATCATTGGTTTCCCGAGGAAAAAAAGAACTCCGAGGGGATTTTTTAGGATGTGAACCTCCTTTACCAAGATTTATAGGGTAAATTTCCTCAAAGATTCAATCATTCGGATCTTCAATTACTCTTACCAATTTTTGGTGTAATCCTGAAATGTCTAAAGAAAATGATGAAATTCAAATGACGTTTCCCTCTTGTTCAATCACTTAATTTTCACCTAAAAAGAAGCATCTTGAAGCACTATCGGGGAAAAAAGGTAATGCATTATTACCATCAAAATTGCCATCAACAATTCGACTAGCATCATTGTAGTTATCCATTGATATAACTGCAATGCTTGGCATAAAGTTCATTATTTTATCCGTAAATACAGTCTTTCCAGCACCAGAGGGACCAGCTACTCCTATCATTATCAGTCCATCATTCTTCTGAACCAACACTTGGCATGCACGAATTACAATGAAGAATCCTTTCTCAAATGACAAATTATCTGGTATTGAGGCAATCTCGTATCGATCACAATCCTTTCTCTTAATTAGTCGAACCTGATCCTTTAAGAGACCAGCTCTCTGATTAATGGATTCAGCATTAGCAGTATCTATATCCATTGAAAGATAAATTTAAGCCAGATTTCCTCTGCAAAATACCCAAAAAACAAAAAGGGGGAACAATTAAGAATGAGATTTCAAAGATAAAGTGAAAACAGTAAATCATAAGTTAGACGATCTGCAAGGATAGATTAGCAAATAGCTCTCATCAAACATGATTACGTGACAAAAGCCAAAGAAATTGGGTGGCTGAGAGAATAATGATGTATCATAAATTCATAATAGCTGCTGCCCCTCTAAACATTTCAGAAGAATGACGTTCTCCTTTATTTTCAATTCTTGCAACATGCTTGACACAAAATGAAACAAGCATAGTTTTCTCATAAATTACACATTAACATCACAAATTAGTTATCGAACAAATTAAGAAAAGACCATTCCTTGTCCATATAACCATATTGGATGCATGCACACACACACCAATGTTGGATAAGACTGTTGAGAATACAATTATATAACAAAAGTGTGATCTCTCTAATAGCTTAAGCTTTTAGATGAGATGGTCACACACTTCAACAAAGACCCGTAGTTAAATCCATGTAATAAGTGATAAATGGTGCGAGATAGCTCAATATTCTTGAAATGTTTTGCTTAGTTGCTTCACTGAGAAAGTACACATAAATCCATGGTCTCTGTGGTAAAAGCAGATGGCAATGCAGTCTTTGCACTGGAGCATTAAGCTGTCTATACATCAATTCCAAATTAGCAAGAAACTGCTATATGAATCCTTCTGTATCCATTCGGTTCTATATTTAGTATTTAGAAGATTCACTAAACTATTTTTAGCGGCTAGAGAAAATCTAATGTCCAAACATGTAAGAAAAGTACAATCATTCACAATTTTGTAGAATTTGCATCAATCATTCACTTATGTTCTAAGTTCCCAACAAAAGTTGTGAAATCATCTGTTGTTTTATACATGCAGATAATTTGTTATTATGCAAGGCAGATAACTGTTCTATATACATGCCTTGAAATCATGCAAATGCTCAGCCTTCTACACAAACATAAAGACAAGAACTTCCCCTCTACTTTTCAAATTTCCTGAAACTAGTTACAAGCTAGATTTTAGTAGCTCTTTTCACTATGCTTTTTTATTCTTTTTCACCCATACTTTTACCTGTTCAACAATCAACTAAAAATTTTGTATACTTTACCACTCATACAGGGAAGGTGAGGGAAGGTGGTATCTGATCAGGGGCGGAGCTAGGTAGGGCCAACGGGTTTCTTCCACGAAAAATTACATTGTTTCAAAAATAAAAGTTATATATATATTGAACCCCACCTTCAACTCAGGGGCGGAGGCAGCATATACTTAGAGGGTTCATCCGAACCCCCTCGGCGGAAAATATTTACTATTTATGCATGGTTAAAATTATTTTTTTGGTATATATAATAGATGTTGAACCCCCTTCCACTAGTTCATGTGTTTACTTCTCAGATTTTGAACCCCTTATTAAAAATACTGGCTCTGCCACTGCTTCAACTTGTTACTATGTTTACTTTTTCAACCCGAATGAAAATTCTGGTTCCACCACTATATTTGATCCATGTTAGTATACTAAATTAAATTCATGAGAGGAAGTATCTTTACACAGATCATTCATAACTAACAGATACTTCCAATTCAGACAGAAATTATGCAAAATTACATGGTTCCGCAATCAAAGAAAAAGAAGGCCATTAAACCGAATAACAAAGAAACATGATCACTAGTTAAACAAAACCAATAAACAAAGAATACCCAGATGAGAAAAAGCGAAAATTCAATCAAAACAGCACAAATTTGGATTCAAAACTACCAACTTTAACAGTTGAACAACAAGCATTACATGAACAAAAACGAAATTTTGAAATATACCCAGAAAAAATAAATGTAGCAAAATGTGCAAAATCGAATAAGATTTTTGGATCAGAATACAAAATGGGGACTGACCTATATTATGCAAATTGGGGTTCTGCAAGAAAATTATAGGAGAAGCTTTTGGTCCAGTTTCCTATGGTTGCCGGGATTGCATTTATATACGTTTTGTCTAATTTTTATTTTTTATTTGGTGAAATCTTTTTTTACTGAAATAATAATATTAAGTAATAATTAATATAATATAATATAATAAAAGAAAGATGAATTTCTAGGATTCTTTGGGAATAGTGGAAACTATGGATACATCTAAAATATATGTATTTTTGCTATCAGATTCATTAAAATAGGGAGAGAGGCAAGCGAGATAGTCTATGAGATCATACTAGATACATGTATCTGGACATGAAGAGAGGTGAGCGAGAGAGTTAGATACATGTGAATCCAACTAGATACAGTGTATTTAAAACAAATTACACATAATATTAATTTCATGTATTTGCGGTACATGTATCTAGACGCACCAAATACATGTATCTAAAGTCCAAATTCTGATAAGTTTCATAATAATAACAAGGAAAGTGAAGTAATTAGATACTAAAACAGTGAGATTTATGTAAGTTGTAATACCTTTTCTTTTTTTTGTGTGTGGTGATTTTGATGTTAAAAAGTTATATGTAGTGATGATTGAAAGATGTTTTCTAGTGTAAAATCAATGTGTATACATATGTATACAATATAGATATATTATTTAAACATTATATAATATGTGTGTATATATTGTATAATTATTTATAGGGTGTATAATAATAATGTAAAATTATGTATAAATGTATATATTTGTATACAAGTTTATTCATTATGTACAATAAATGTATAATGTTGTATATAAGTACTATTGCGAAAAAATGAGATATGCAGGTGTAATGCGAATATTTGGGCTATATACATGTAATTATTTTTATTAAATTGTATATTATTATTCGAAGTTAATGAAAAAATAACAAAAAAGAAAAGAGAGATGTCAAAGAGAGACAGGGAGATGCTAAAAGAGAGAGCAAGTTGAGATTTTAGAATTTAATTATAACTTAGTCATTATTTTAGGCCTGTAATATATTTAGGATCATATAGTTCAAAGTTAGGCCTTCTAAAATTGTTGGCAGCCACACCATGTCATTTTCACAATAGAATATGTATTTGACTATTTCATTAAAATTAGGATTGATGGAAAGAATCGCTAGTGTACAAATTTCATGGGAAATTTGTAATTATCTCCCACCAACAACAGGTATTATGTAATTCTATTTGCTAAAACTAAGACAAATGGAAAGAAATCGCGATTATCAATCCACTTCATTAACCACTTGACCACATCTTTAGACGCACATCATTTCTTAGTAAAATCAAAATGTCCAATAAATTATAGAATAAAATAATTTGACTTTTTTTTTCTTCAAGACCATATTGGATACATGTTCAATCTCCAAAAGTAAAGAACTCATTCTTATTCAAATATTCTTTTATTGCTTACGTGCTTACTATGCACCACCCTTTTATATGCATAGGAATTGCTTAATTAGTCAACACAAATTGACATATTAGACATCAAACTCTAGAGATTAGAAGTCAAGTTGACAAAGGAAGAATAAAAAGTTTCTCCTATTTTAAGTTGTTTTTCTCTCTCACATTTGTTGAACATCTTGAATCTTAGTGATTGATAAAAAAAATTTAGAAAACCCCCCAAACAATGTGTTTTTAAAAAATATATAACATCAAATAGAAATTATTTAGAGAAACCATGTGAACTTTGGTCCAGTTTTGATTAATGGTAATATCGAATATCAATTTATTGCATATGTCAATCTTATTAATATAAGGTTGAGATTCACTTATATATTACATATCTAAAATCTAAATATTATAAAATAATATTGAATAAGTTATGATAAATTTTAGTTAAATGACTTTTGTGGGAAAAAAAGTAATACTTATGTGATCATATGTAAAATTTAACATGTACTAACCATGCTAAGATATGTTTGATAAAATTTGGTAACGAAATCTAAGTTGCAGCTTCTATTTAGTAAATTATTAATGTTGATTCCTTTTTTATTGGTCAATATATATATATATACGCGATAAGAATAACAGGTGAAAAATGGAAAATTGTTAAATGAAACAAATTCAAATATAAAGAATTAATTATTTACATTTTCATTTCTTACCATTCTATATAAAGAAGATTGTTGTGTTGCTAATGTTTAACCATCAAAATGCAAAAGATGTAAAAACAAAACAAAAGATCAAAATAATTGATTTGTGGATTAAGTGTTACTTCTTCACAGAAGAAGAAGTAACACTAACTGAAAAAAACGTCAGGTGATTTCATCTCATCTATTCAAAATTTTGGTAGACAATATTGCCGGATATTTATGTTGGTAAAAGATAATAGGTATTTGGTGAAATAGTCGAGGTGCACACAAATGGTCCAAATAGCACCACCACTAAAAGAAAAAAAAATCATAATTGGTTCGTCTTTCAGAAAGCAATAGAGTTTCTCTAGTGTTTGGATCTGTTATTTTCTTTAGTCTATTTTCTTGATTATAACTTGTATGGTTCTAAAATATGATTCGATGTTTGAGTTCCTTTGGTGCAACTTTACAAAACCAGGGAGGAAAAGTAGTTGCTTGATCTTCATAGGCTTCTGGATCCACAATTTCTCTTCTTGGATTTTTGTGCTGCTCTTGCTGTGTTTTGAGTCCTTCGAAGTCTCCAAAATAAGGAGCTAATTTGGAAAGCTATTAATGTTTTAAAATATGCTCGTGCTTGTATATAATTGGCGTACCATCTCAGTTACTTACTGTATTTTGTCTGATAACAAATTTTATCTTGCTTGATCAGAGGTGCCTAGTGAATGAAAAAAAAAGTTACTGGGCACCTCTGACCAAGCAGGGTGAATTTGTTAACAAACAAAATCCAATATAAGTAATTGATATGGTATACCAATTATATACAAACATGACCTTTTTGGAAAAACATAGATAGACTTCCAACTTAGCTCCTTATTTCAAAGACCTCAAAGGATTCAAAACTGAGCAAGAAAAGCAGCATAGAGATCCAAGAAGAGGAATTGTGGACTCTAAAGGTCAAGCACGTATATTTTCTCCCTAGTTTTGTAAATACCAAAGGAATTCAAACATCAAAAAATATTTTAGAACCATACAAGTTGTATTCAAGAAAATAGACTAAAAAAAACAGAAGTTTCAAACACTAGAGAAACTCTATTTTTCAGTGGTAATGATGTTTCGATCAATTACGTGCATCTCGGCTATTTCACCAAGTAATTACTACTTGAATATTATATATATATCCTAACTACAAGTCAATTATTTATTTTACTTATTATATTTAAGTGAAGATTTTACTTCATAACTTTTGAGCCCATATTTCAAAAGACAGGACAAACTTGATATTTGAGTGACTATGGTCTATGTTTGTCAACTTTTCTTGTTTTAAATATTAAAGGTTTTGTTTTGTACATCATAAGACGCCTACGATATTTTGCTATTCCATTTTAGCAAAGTTAAGAAATTAAACATGCTAAAGATAATATTTGAAGAATAAAAAATGAACCTACTTTAATAGATAAGGAATAATTTTAGCATTAAACTCGTTTAATTTCAGTACATGTTCTATTTATAATATTAAAGATATGTTCATGATTTGTAGAAGTTAGAATAAATATTATAGGCATAATACGTTGCGCTCTGCGAGGTTCATTCGGGGTGACGCTTTCAACATGATTTTTTTCATACCCAGGGCTCGAACCCGAAACCTCTGATTAAGGGTGAAGCAGTTCCACCACTGCACCACAACTCATGTTGGTGCATCTATGCCTTTCATTTTTAGGTATGCATAAGTAGACACTTAAACTTGTATATAATTGAACAAGTAGACACACACGTCCTACATAACATCCTTCAATACAATTTACAGTCCTAGATGTATTATGTCATGTAGGACATGTGTGTGTATTTGATCAACTTTATACAAATTTAAATACTTACTTGTGCACATTTAAAATTGTAGGACGTAGATGTCACCTAAGACTACGAATAAGTTAAAAGGATACGTTTAAAAATTATGCATAATATATAAAGAGAGATTTAGCTAAATATGGCATTTGAAAACCCTCAAGAGGCGGGGATTATAATTTAGTGAACCTTATCATATCTATACTTTGTGGGCATTGAAATAAAGGGAAAATGACTTCATGTACTTTTTAATCTTGCGATTTAGAGCTGATATATTTTTTGTTATAAAATAATTTACATATGTTTCATCATTATATAAACGGCTTATATATACCCTTATTGTTATACAAATAACCCAAATATACTGTTTTCGTCTAACAAAAGTGCAAAAATTAATTTTACAAAAAGATAAGTGAAAAAATAAATCATTCTTGTAAAAAATAATTATTTTTTTCACTCATCTTCTTGTAATTAATTAGCCGTAGACACATCAACATTGGTCTACGTTAAAATAATGAAATTGCTTTATTATTTATTTCAGGACCATAATAGAGACAAATTTAAAATTGAAATTTATAAAGTTGTATCTCTTTACACTTTCGGAATTATGAAATCAAAAGTTAATATAACTTTTTATTATAATTTTAATGAATATCTACTAATAGTATAAAGTGCTTGATTCTGTTGAATTATTTGAAACTAAAGTGCATCTTAATCTGATATTTTCTACTATATTAGAAGCATGAGTTAAAATATTGGTATCAACATGTGTGTTTTTTGACAAAATGCATGAACAAATTGTTTCATTTAGCCTATTTCATATTTGCTTTCATTGGTGGTGTCCAATTCACATACACTAGTAAATCCAAAGGCCCAAAGACATATCTAGAATTTAAGTTTTATGAGTTCTAACCTTTGAAATTTAGTCGCCTTGAACCATTACATTTTTAAAATCATGAGGTTAATACCTACTTTTGTTGCAATTTTAACATATAAAGTTATCATCTGCATAAAAAATACTTGTTTTAGATGAACTCACAATATTACATGTATTTCACAACCTATGATGTTTGAATTTTGGATCTGCTACTATTTATGTAATAATGAATTATAATTATTATTATGTTTTGTGATATTTGAACAGGCGCCAAGGACCATTTATTAAAATAGTCATCGTATATATGGCTCAAAACGTCTAGAAACACCTTCAGAATTTTGCAAGTGTAGCTTCAAAATTATATTGATTTTTGCAATGACCTATCAAGTGCAACAAACTTCCTCATATTCTATTCTCCTTGCCTCTGAGAAAGTGCGCATGTTACAAAAATGTTTCTTGTATATGTTGAGTGCTTCACCCTTAACCAGAGGTCTTGGGTTCGAGCCCTGAGTATGGAGAAAATCTTGTTGGGAGTGTCACTCCCGAATGGGCCCTGCAGAGCGCGATTCAGATTTAGTCGGAGCTCCAATGTGGGCTCCAGACACCAGGTGGGAAACCAAAAAAAAATAAAAATGTATATGTTACAAAATTGTGTCTTGTGGTTTTATGGTAAAATAACTATGTAGATATGGAGTTGTGCATCAGTGATGTCTTAACAAATCTATATGTATTCTCTCAAAACAAATTACTATATTATTTAGAAATTTCAAAATTATCATTATTTATAAGTAGTTATTGTTAATTTAGGATTTAAGTCCTCTCAAGTGAATAAAACTATGTATAAATAGAGTGTAGCCACATTAAATAATATAACATTTTCAAACGTTATCCCCGTGTAGAGCTTATCTAGTTTGTATACATAGAAAAAGCTTCTTGATGATTGAGTTAGCTAGTTGACAAGCTTAGTGATAAATTAATCTTCACCAAATATGAGCTTTTAATTAAAAGAATATAGTTTAGTAATTACATGAAAATGTGGATATATAAGTAAGTGAGAATAGTGTCATGGTGACAATCTTGATGATTGTGATTTGTGTACCTAAAGCAATAATAGGAAAAGATCAATACTTTATGAATATTTCGTATTTTTTTACCAAATTAAAAACTACACTAATCGATACTCCACTATATACTATTTTTTTACTTCGTAATCTCTAGAGGCGGACGAGGTGTACGTGCACCCGCTAACTTCGGAAAAAATCATATGTATATATGTATATCTATTTTGAAAAACTGGCAGAAACTAGAATAGAAATAACAATGACCCATGAGTAACATAAGAGTGTTCTTGTGTTGCTGGTACAAGCTAGAAAAATCATTCTTGAGACCAGGGTTTGAATCCAACCATTTTTCATTGTTTTTATTTTAAGTTTAGATTAGAGCTCATATTTGAGCTAAAAATAATATTGGTGCACCTGAAGATTTCAAATTCTGGATTCGCCACTGATGACCTCCGTACGTTCTTATCTAAGGTCATATACTTGACAAGATAAAGCTATGTCATTCCTTTCTAATCACCTCTTCTCAATATTTTTTGGTCTATCTCACCTCTCTTTGTTCCACATGATATCCAATATCTTGCACCTCCTTACTTCATCATCTACATTTTTCCTCTTTACATGTCCAAATTATCTCGATCTTACTTTTTATTTATTTATTTCTGATCTTATCTTTACTTTATGCCAACACATTCAACATGTTAGATATATAGTTTTGGCATAACCCATCGGTAGCCCCCCTAAAGTTGGAACTAACTTTCACTTAGACACCTCAACTAGACTTTGTTCATTTTAGACACCTCAAGTCATGTTTCGGTGTGTCATTTTGACACTTTTTGTATAATCAGCCAAATGTATAAGGTGTGTGTAACACACTCGCCGATGACGTGTCAAAATGACAAATTAAATAAAGACATGTGGCATATATATTGAAAATAATTTTTAAATAATGAATTTTGAGTAGACAAAAAAAGAAGGCCAATAACTTAATGACACGTAGCACTTTTTATCCAAATAATTTCTTAAAAAATTAACCACTTGCTCATACGTTGTCTTCTCCACCACCCCCACCCCCGATCCTCAACCCCTACCCCCCGCCCCCCACATACTCAAATCATCTTCTCCACCACCTCCCATCCCCCCCCAAACCCCAACCTCTCCCCAATCTAGATTGTCTTTCTCCAAAATACTTTCATAGTAATTTAACTATTTGAAAAAATATATTTTATAAAAGCACAATCTCTTTGCAAAAACTAATTTGTCTTACTTGGAACTTCAAATAAAATTAATTTCTTTAAATCTAAACAAAAAGTTCCCTATTAAAAGAATTTCCTAGAACTTTTTAAAAAGAAGATGTATTTCGATTTTTTTCAAAACATCTCGAGGAGGAAGAATGACAACAAAATAAGAAAAGTTATTTAAGCTTGATATCTCTAGGTGTTGTAGCACCATTATATCTATTTCTTCATAGAAGAAGTTTAAGTTTTGAAAAATGGTGGCTAAAATGAGGAAGAAGAAGAAAAATATAAAATAAAAATAGGTTAAAGAAATTATCCACGCGCAGATAAGGAGTGTATCACAATCACTATGTCATGTCAGCAAAAAGTGTCAAAATGACCTATCGAGACATGTCATGAAGTGTCTAAAATGAACAAAATCCAGTTAGAGTGTCTAAGTGAGAACGCTGAGCCTTAATTACTTCCCATCATATGTCTTTTCTCATTTCTGTTATTTTCTTCGCATGGACCCCACATATCATAATTCTTTAAGATATTTTGGTGAGTAAATTTTGTGAATCCTCACTCATATTTTAAAAATTATCCATTAAGTTATTATTATTATTATTAAACTTACAATACCATTCGATTATCACTATCTTAAAATAAAATAAAAAATACACTTAATACGATACAATATAAATATATTTATTAATTCATCCAACCAAATTTTAGATCCTATAAAAAAAAAATACAGACTCAAAACTTTTCCTACACTATTGTTGTGTTTTGCTTTTCAAACGCATGTTCTTGTTGTTTGGTATTTGTCCTACGTTTTTTATCATAATTAAATTTTCCTTTTAGGAAAAGGAAACATGTAATTTTTATATTTTGCTAGTTCCTTTTTCGTAGAAAAATATTTCAGACTCTATATTTGTTCCTTATAATTTAGTAGCATTCACAATGTAGTCTTAGGAGGCTCTGAGAGCTTTGTGTAAGGAGAGAAACAGTTAGACACAAGTGATGCGTTATGATCAGTTGTGTGAACCTCTTTGTATTCTGAGTGAATTTTGTAAGGTTATTTCTTTCTATATTTTATACTCTCTTTCTATAGTGGATTATTCATCTCCTCTTGTGGACATAAATCGATTGATCGGACCACGTTAAATCTTTGTGTCTTTTGGTATATTTCTCGTTTGTTTTTTAACTCATGGTCTATCAAGGTTTATTTTGTTAGCTTCAGCATGACACCTAATTATTTCGATCATACCACTTGTTTTCAAACACATTTTCAGTAATTAATTAATTATTCTTTAATCATAATTCATAAATCAATTAAGTTTGATCGCATGAAATTTCTACTTATAGTTATATCGATAATGTCTTTTATCATTATTTTGTAGCTCTTTAAATCTCACACTGATTTCTACTTATGGATATAAAATAATTAGTTTCGTTTCACCTAGTAAACTAGATACTAGTATATATATTTTTCTTTTGCTTCCAATTCTATTTTAGCCTATAGTTAATTCTGTATTGATGATTTTAGGAGTAAGTAGCCTAAGACAATTTATTAAAATTTTGGTAAGCTGTTTTCTTTAAAATCCTGAAATCTAAAACTCAAAAGTCTCGAGTAGAAATTTTGTGTCTTTATATATTTTTTTTTATTGAGTCTAATATTTGGTTGGTTTAAATGGATTGATAAATGTATTATTATTAATTAAAAAAAAGGTTTAATTTAACATGATATCCCATTAGGAGAGAATGAGGTTTTTATTGTGGAAAAAACTAAGCAAATATCTTATAAAAACAAAATAATTACAAACATAGAGTTAAAGACTTTTTTTTCCCTTTTTTATAACATCTTTTTCTTTTCCCATTTTTGTTACTGTCATAGACAACTTAAGATGGACCACAACAATTAATATGGTAGATATTCAACACCAACCAACAAAATTCATCAATTAATATGGTAGATATTTCAACACAAGAACCAATAAAATTCTTCAATTTCACTACCACCCCTCCTAATTTTTTTAAGAATTAAATATTTTAAATTATTAATAATCACGATTTATAAGATTTTTATCATAATTTTTAAAAATTTAATAAATGAAATAAATATATTGAAACGAAAAGTTACATAAATGTCTTTGACTAAAAACAGACGCATGGACCATGAGGTATCTGCTTCTAGCCTTCTCTATATAATAGTAATATTTGCAAGTTAGGAACTCAAAAAAATAAATTCTATATCCATGGCTTCAATATTCTTACAAGTTGTTGCACTACTTGTAGTGCTATACATTCTTCAAGAATTACACAACAAATTCATGAAAAAGAAGAAAAAACTCCCTCCTGGCCCAAAAGGGTTTCCAATCATTGGAAATCTCCATATGATTGGCAAAAATGTCCATCAAGATCTTCATAAAATAGCCAAAAAATATGGTCCCATAATGAGCATGAGATTTGGTTTAGTTCCTGTAATTGTTGCTTCATCTCCTCATTCTGCTGAATAATTTTTGAAAAATCATGATCTTATTTTTGCGAGTCGACCAAATAATAGTGCTGCTAAATTCATCGCGTATGATCAAAGAAATTTGTCATTTGGAAAATATGGACCTTATTGGCGAAATATGCGAAAATTATGTACGTTAGAATTGTTTAGTACTCTCAAGATCAATTCATTTCAAGCCATGAGAAAACAAGAAGTTACAAATTTTGTGACTTTTATCAATGGGGCAGCTTCTAGTGGTGTTGAAGTTGATATTAGTGCTAAACTTGCTACATTAAATGCTAACATGACTTGTTTACTGGTATTTGGGAAAAAATACACGGATGATGAATTTGATGAAAGGGGTTTTAAATATGTGATTCAAGAGACTTTGGTTTTAACAGCAACGCCAAACATTGGTGAATTTTTCCCCTTTCTTAATGTGTTTGATTTGCAAGGAATTGTGAATTATCGAAGATTTTTGATGAATTTTTTGAGAGAATTATTGATGAACATGTTCAAGATTCCAAAAAGGAGAAGCAAACCAAGGATATTGTTGATACTATGATGAATATCATGCAATCTGGTGAATCTGAATTCGAATTTGATCGTCGTCATGTGAAAGCTATTTTGCTGGTAATGTTTTCTTCATCATAAAACAAATAGAATTGCCAGTTAATTTTAATTGAGTTTAACTAATATTTATTGAAGTATAATAGGTAACTTGTCGTATTTTCATGATCACAAATTTCACTTTTATTTCGAATTACTTATAAATATCTTCGGATAACTTGATAGTATATTAATTCTTTTGCATTATCCGCATATTATAAGTCAATAGATAAAGACATGGAACATGGAAATATTAATGCATTTGAATTTGGTCGCAAAGGGCGGATCTAGAAGTTCAAGTACAATTTGGCCAGAATATGTAGTTTTTGCTTAAATAGTAATGTATTTGTATTTCAAAAAATTATTAAATATATATAAATATTAAGTTTAGAATCTAGTTGTGAACACTTGGAGAAGTTATTTAAGAATTCAGAACCCATAAGGAGACTTACGTCTAGTTATCAGGTCATTTTAATTTTTTATATAGTTGATAACCTGCCTTATTTTCAAAACTCAAATTAGGAGTATCTTATACTCCCTCCGTCCCCTTTTAGTTTCATGGTTTTCTTTTTTAGAGTCAAATGATACTCCTTCTGTCCAACAATATTTGTCAACTATTGGCTTTGCACAGTTCTTAAGAAAATATAAATAGAAGGATAATTTTATTATATCACTCTTTGAATATAATAAATACAATGTCTTGAAAAAATGTAATAGAGAAATGATTATAATTTAATGATAAGGGTAAATTAAGAACTAAGTGTAAAATTATCATTGATTTTATAAAGTGGACAAGTATTGTTGACATCCCAAAATAGTATAGTGGACAACTATAATTGGACGGAGGGAGTAAGAACTTTAAATAACATTTTACGATGTATTTTTTTCATCATATTGATATGCAAAAAATTATAATTTGTAGTACTTTTCATATAGTTTTTGAATATCTAATAAATAACTTAGTGTTTTTATGTGCTTACAAATATTGATATGCAAAAAATTACAATTTAGATAAATAACTCTTTATGCAGGACATGTTAATAGCTTCAATGGACACCTCATCAACAGCAATTGACTGGATTTTCACTGAACTTTTAAGGTATCCAAAAGTAATTAAGAAATTACAAAAGGAATTGGAACAAATAGGTGGCATGAATAGAATGGTGGAAGAATCAGACTTGGAAAAATTAGAGTACTTAGACATGGTCATAAAAGAAGGTTTTAGGCTTCACCCTGTTGCACCACTATTGATTCCTCATGAGTCTATTGAAGATTGCACAATTGATGGTTTTGATATACCTAAAGGTTCAAGACTTCTAGTAAATACATGGGCGATTGGAAGAGATCTAGAAGTTTGGTCAGAACCTGAGAAGTTCATGCCAGAAAGGTTTGTTGGTAGTAACATTGATCTTCGTGGACATAATTTTCAACTTTTACCGTTTGGCTCTGGAAGAAGAAGTTGTCCTGGATTACAATTAGGGCTCACAACCGTTCGCCTGGTGCTAGCACAAATGGTTCATTGTTTTGATTGGAAGTTACCAAATGGTATGATGCCAAATGATTTAGACATGACTGAGAAATTTGGTTTAATTATGACTAGAGCTCAACATCTAATGGTTATTCCTACTTATCGTCTCAATGTATAATAAATATTAAGAATGTCAAATGGGAAAGTTAATAAATATTATATTATGTTATATAATATTTACACACTTTATATTCACACAATAACAACTAGCAAATTAGTTCATGCTTAATAACCATTCTTGTTGAAGTGATACTCAGAACTCATAAAAAGGGGGGAAAAGAGAGATGTGAAAGCTCCACAAAAACACAAGGAAAATTTGCAACACAGATCTTTCCTGGTTTTGATGATACAAACAGGTCTTTGACGATTTTCAGAACGTTTCAACTAAATCAGATACTAGCATGCACGCATCCAAGGGTGTGGCCCAGTGATCAAGAAACCATGTGGTCTCAGAGGTTCACCAAAGACTAAAACTCAAGATGATTTCTTCCCATCTGTCCTAGTGTTGGTAGACAAAACTACCTAGTACCTGTTGTTGGTGGGAGGTTTCCCGTGGAATGAGCCGAGGTGCGCGAAAGTTGGCCAGACAGCACGGTTATATAACAAAAAAAAAAGATATTAGCATGCACAACATTTGAAAATTGTAAGATGATGGAGTAGAGAAATGGTCTCAAATAACAAAAGAAAATGAGAAATGCACATGGAAAAATACATTCTCTGTTTTTATATGATTGTATGTAAATCAAAGGACATGAAATGCGAGAAAAGGCGACAAGGCCTACAATACAAATAGGATGAACAACAACATAGGTAAAGTTCCAACATTTGAGAGACCACATGACAAGATGATACTAACAGGACCTAACAACTTCCTAGATTCAATGACAACAAGAACTTTATTCAATCAGGTCAAAATAAAAGGAAAACATCAGAAGAACTCAGTTCTTCGACTGTTTGGCAATCTTGAACCACTCAGTATGGAAAGCCCCTGGCACATCAATCCTCTCGTAAGTATGAGCACCGAAGTAATCCCTTTGAGCTTGAACCAAATTGGCAGGAAGACTTTCCCTCCTGTATGAGTCAAAGTAAGCAAGACTTGAAGACATACCCGGTGTGCTAATGCCTGAGTTTATAGCTAGGCAGACTACTCTTCGCCAAGCAGACTGACGTTCAACCATCTCTTTTGCAAACTCTTCATCCACGAGTAGGTTAGCAAGATCCGGGTTTCTGTCATAAGCCCCCTTGATCCGGTCTAAAAATATAGCCCGGATAATACAACCACCCTTCCAAATCCTAGCAAGCTCCCCTAGTTTCAAGTCCCATCCTTTTTCAACACTCTTTGCCCTTATCAAATTCATGCCTTGAGCATAGCTACATATTTTGGATGCATAAAGTGCCTTTCTCACATCGTCAATCAATTGATTCTTGTCCACGGACTGCTCAACAAAGATATCACTAACCCCGCTAGATTCAAATACTTTGGCTGCTTGAACTCTTTCATCTTTTAACCCACTAAGGAATCTCGAATCCAATGATGCAGCTATTGTGGGTGCAGCAACTGACAATTCAGCGGCTTGCTGAACAGTCCACTTACCAGTACCTTTCATCCCAGTTTTATCCAAAACTTTGTCTACCAAATACCCGTCTGCTTTATCATCCTTGACTCCAAATATATCAGCAGTGATTTCAATCAAGAAGCTCAAAAGCTCTCCTTTGTTCCACTCTGAGAAGACTTGATGTAATTCAGCGTTAGAGAGCTTGCCGACAGATCTTAGTACATCATAAGCCTCTGCAATTAACTGCATGTCACCATATTCAATTCCATTATGTACCATCTTAACAAAATTTCCAGAACCTCCTTCACCAATATATGTTACACAAGGGCCACTGTCAGGAACTTGAGCTGCAACCTTCAGTAAGATGTCCTCGATGTATTTGTAGGCTTCAAAAGAGCCTCCAGGCATCATTGAGGGTCCATTGCGTGCACCCTCTTCGCCACCTGATACTCCCATTCCAAGATAAAGAAGACCCAGCTCAGCCATTTCTTTTTCTCTCCTCTCAGTGTTCTCATACCATTCATTGCCACCATCAATGATACAGTCTCCTTTCTCCATGAAAGCTGAAAGGGTTTTGATGGTCTGATCAACTGGTAAACCAGCCTTGACAAGAATGATTATGACACGGGGCTTTTGGATAGAGAGTACAAAGGACTCTGGATCATGAAAGCCATAAAGAGGAAGATTGCCTTCCTTTTTAGCTCGTTCAACGGTCTCATCAACTTTTGAAGTGGATCGGTTGTAAACAGATATTGGAAATCCTTTCTCAGCAATATTGAGAGCAAGATTTTGTCCCATAACAGCAAGCCCAGCAAGACCAATTCTTGTCGGTGTAGCCATGTTGGTTACCTGTTATAAGAAGATGCGAGAATGTCATTTTCCCTTACAATGAAATGAAAACAGGAAAGGTTCAAAGAGCAACAGAGTAGAAATAAAGAGAACTAATCTCAGCAATTTTTAAAGCAGATTCTGCAAGAACTTTCTGTCACTTTTACATTTGTACTGGATTGATCAAATAAAACGTATTTTTGCATCAATCAAAAACACTAAGAATGGTTTAACATTGATTTGCTAAAAGATGCTTAAGATGTGAACTAATCAGTCCAAAAACAAAATTCAAGGAAATGACAGTTCGGACTCCTTAAATATGACTTTAAAAGACAGGTTTGCAGACGACAAGAACGATACCAGAGAGAATGAGAAAATAAAGACACAAGTGATTTATAGACAACTCTCCTACTGTCCATCTCAATTCACATATCCTGTTTACCTTCAATGCTACAGAACCCATGTTTAGAAAATTTCTTGAATTACAAAACTCAACTTACGAGCTTAGTGGCAAAACTTATTAACCGACTCAATTTATGAACTCATTAAATGAACTCAGGAAGGTCAATGTCACCACAAAATCTAAGCAAATGGACCATGTTTTGGCTAACACCACAAGAATATCAGGCTGAGACATGAAACCAGGCCGGAACAAAGCATTTGAGCCACAACTTGTGAAAACTGAATAAACACACTATTAACAAGATCGGGGAAGCAAAAGTATAAAAGAAATTGAGTCCAAATGGATTTACCAAACAACAGAGAGGACGATATAGATTAAATTATCCTAAAATACTAAAAAGTGCAGATGAAAGGATGATTCTTGCAAACAAAAGCATCATGTAAAATTGCTAGATTCCCCATCTATGATGCTCGGACTCTTCAGGAATGTAATCAGTTACGGGTCGAATCCTCCAAAAGTAGTGTATTTTGAAGGATTTAGTATGCAACAATTTTGGAGAGTTGGAGCAACAGAGTTCCCCATCTGATGAAATGGAAAGTAAAGGTCCAACATTCTCACCTAAAAGCACAAGAAGTAGCTACAAAATGTGCTCAAAAAGTCACAAACAAAATTGAGGACAATAACTAAGAAACCCAAGAATTATAAACCACAGGTACCATAATATCTACCAGCAATGGAAACAATTCAATCATAAAACACCAAAATGTAATACAATGAGCAACTCCTACCCGAATCGAAGAATCTAGGCCAGATTACAGTCCAACACTAAAGAATCAAATCCTTCACAAGATTAAACTGACCTCAAAACTCTAAACAATCACAAATAAAGCTGAAATCTTTTAACACATTAAACTAACCTCAAAACTCGAATCAATCACAAATAAAGCTGAAATCTTTAACAGATTAAACTAACCTCAAAACTCTTAAACAATCACAAATAAGGATGAAAACTTTAACAGATTAAACTAACCTCAAATAAAATCATACCTTTGACAGATTAAGCTGATTCAAACAAAGCTACTACTACTACTACCTCAACCAAGTACCAAGATTCACCATATAATTCAGATGACAAAATCTACTTCAAGCAAATGAAACAACAACAAAAAATATGAAATGGGTAATCAAGATCAAACCTTTAACAGATTAAACTGATTCAAGAATCTCTTTAACCTCAACCAAAAACCAAGATTTGCTTCAACCAATAAAGTTATGAGTTTTAATTCAAATAATTGTAATGGGGTTGTTGAGATTGATAGAAAATTGAGTATAAATAAAGATATAATTCAATGGTGTGGACTCACGTTCAACTCAAACGCGTTCGGTTTTTTTTTTTTCTGTCAAACCATGGCGGCTGTTTATAGTATTCTCATGAATCTCCAATAATACGGTCCTTTTTGAACTGATGATATTTTTTCAACATTTTCCATTTTTTTTTATTTTGAGAGAGAGCACACTTTTATGAGTAAATTTTAGGTTTAGCAAACATAAAAATTATATTTCTATGCTATAGCTATAGTTTGCATAATTGCGCTGCATAGAACTTTATGTTTGCTATGACTATTAATATGTATATTTCGGTATACTTATACAAAAGAATCAATTGTATAAGTATATATTTGGAATCTATATACAAATATATATATTTTTATATAATATGTATTTGTATAAAGCGAGAAAAGAGAGAAAGGCAAAAGAGAACTGGGCAAGGAAATATTTGTATTGTATAATTATAAGTGTATAGGACGAAAATATATGTATTTGTATTTGTATATACAATTTTCTCTCGCTTTATATAAACACAAACACAATTTATACATTTGTGTTTGTATAAAGTGAGAGAGGCGAGAGAGAGAGAGTAGTGAGCGAGAGAGAGAGAGTGGCGAGCGAGATATCTTGGGAGAGAGGCGAACGAAAAGATATGTATTTGTATTATATACAGTTTTCTCTCGCTTTATACAAACACAAACACAATTTATACATTTGTGTTTGTATAAAGTGAGAGAGGCGAGATCGAGAGAGTGGCGAGCGAGATATCTTGGGAGAGAGGCGAACGGAAAAATATTTATTTATATTTGTATATACAGTTTTCTCTCGCTTTATACAACACACAATTTATACATTTGTGTTTGTATAAAGTGAGAGAGGCGAGAGAGAGAGTGTAGCGAGCGAGATCAGGAGAGTGGCGAGCGAGATATCTGGAGAAAGAGGCGAATGACAAAGTGTTTGCTACGGATTAGAATTAAATGAAATTGTGGTTATAGCATTTAATTTTAATTAATTGTTTGTTATTTTATACAATTTTTCCCACTTTTATTAGTTACTTTGTATTCTCAACATGCTTTCTCACTTACGGCCTTGGCTAATTCCACGGGCTGTCATTTCTCACCAGCAATAGATATCAGGTAGCTCTGTCCACCAAGGCTAGGACATACAGGAAGAATCACCTTGTGTTTTTTGTCTCCAGTCTCCACTGAATTTTGAACATGAGACCTCAAGGTTCTCAACCACTTCATTGATCACAGGTCACACTCTTGGGTACAGTTCCGATTAACATTTTTTTTATGATTTCTCACCAGGTGTCTAGTACCCATATTGGAGTCCGACTAAATCTGGATTCGCGCTGGAAAGTCTCATATTGGGGCTAAACAAAAACATTTACTATAACAAAAATAATTTTTAGCGGCAATAAATATGCACATTAACAAAGAGTATTAAAGTCTTCATCGACATTAGTTAATTATTTAACAATAATTAAGCTATTATCGTTAATTAATTAACACAAAAGATCTTTAGTGTAGTAATTAAATATTACTATATTAATAAAAAGAGCCATGAGGTGATATCAACTTTCACAAAAATGGGTGGGGTGGGGTGGGTTGTTAGGTAAAGGAGACAGTCAACTATGACCTCTAAATGTTAGGTGAGGCTATTATTTAATTAATTCTTCAACCAAATATTAAGTCATGCTGACATTTCTTTGTTATTCATTTTTTAAGAATCTTCTGTTAACTATTATCGTAAAATGTCAAATATCAACCACTTGTTAAATTGTTGACAAGAATTTTCAAAAATCTATGACCCAAAAACAACATTTTGCACTCATACTGTAGCTGTACGTTTCAGTTTACACCTGCATAATCAACCATTTTTATATATGACTTTAATCAAGAAATAATTTATCATTTTACACTTGTTTTAACCTTATTATTAAATAATAATATATTTCAATATATAATAAATGACTTGTAATAAATAGAAAAAATAACAACCAAGAGGCGGCTGGATTAAAGAAAAGAATATTCCTAGTAGAGGAAATGACATAACTTTCAAAGTATATTTACATTATTGGCTAATGTATTTTTAACATTTTAACTGTATAGTAGACCCCCTTAATATTTTATTATTGTGCTTGACTAATGTATGTTTCATGCCTTGACTAGGTTTAATACATAAAATCATAGTGTACAAGTACGAGACAATTTCTCAGACGATCACTCAACTAAGTGTTCTCTTAAATTACTCACTTAATGATTAACATTCCATCAGTGTTTTTTTGGTTTTCCACTCAATGTTCGATACCCACATTAGAGCCCGACTAAATCTGAATTCGCACCAAAAAGTCCCAGAGGGTATAGCATTCCCTAATAAGGGGACTCGAACCCGAGACTTCTGATTAAGAATGAAAGACAAGTAAAGATAGAATTGTAAAAAATTCCTTCTTATTTTTCTAAAACATCAACTATTTATATATCAGAAGGGGAAATAGCTGGCTGTCTCAAAACTGCATATTCATTTCTCTATTGCAAAACAAATGCCTTTTTTCTAAGGGCACATACTTTGCTCTACCTATTACAAACAACAAAACAGTTAAAATGGGCTCTACTTATCAGTTCAGTTCTCCTCTCCATGCAGTTCCTGGCTTACAAGCAGCAAGAGTGCCAGATTCATGTAGGAGATAGTGGAAGGACACCTTTTATTTCTTATGTTTTTTCTATCCTGCATAAATGAAAACGATAATCAGTTAATTTATGACGGGAAAGTACCGATAACTACAGAAGGAAGGAATAACATTAGCAAAACTTCTTCAAAGTGAACTCAAATGCAAACAACAGTGTAATCCCACAAATAGGGTCTGGAGAGGGTAGGATGTAGGTTGACCTTACCCTTACCCTTTGTCGGGGTAGAGAGGTTGTTTCCAATACACCCTCACCTCATATGCAAACACATCCATAAAATGCATATGAATAATTAACACTAGTTACCCCGTGAAATTATGGTCCGTAGGGAAATGGTTTATTCACGAAGGCGGGGCTAGAATAGAACTCCAAGTTGAGGTCTTTTTTTCCTTTCTAATATGACGGGAAAGAACAAAGGTTTATTGACAACAATTACCCTATAAAAACACAATACAGAAAAGTATGTCCAAAAAGGAAGTACCAGAACTTTGCCTGCTCTTGCTTTCTTGAAGCCAGAGGGAATTCTAAGAAGATGTTGCTGACTAATTTCACAGACTTCCTGTGTCCTATAAAGAAATTTTGTTCTTTTCTTGGAGTGGGTGAGGATGGGGGAGGGATGATCCCTTTTGGGAAGTTCGATTTACAGTTGACTGAAAGTACCAACCACAAACTCCTATAGGTAAAGATCTTGCATTAGGCATATAAGCCCAAACTGATTGTCCTTCCATTCCTTTTGTTCACTAAATACTGCTCACTCTGGAAAGAAAGGTTCCTCATTCTAAACAATACTTTCCAATCACATAAGATGATAAATGTACTACACAAACCACTTCTATATAGTTCCAAGTTCAATTTATCAAATCATAACTTCATGCATATTTATCGATCCACTCAATATAGACAACTGTGTACAATTCTATCTCAGTTTCATGCCTAGTGAAGTTATAGAACCTGCGTGGAGTTTATCTACCTGATGCAAGAGCTCATATGGTCATTGTTTATGTCACTAACATCTATAGGATATGTCACAGTTCATAATTGAAGACAGAGAAGGCACTACCAACTTGTCTTAAGACTGACCAGAGACACAGGCCTTTTTAGTTTAATACTCTAGTTTGCCTCGAGTATTACATCGTATAGAAGGCTGCTTAGCGCGAACGACAGTGGGAATGCCAGGGACTTTAGGTGACAGATATAAGATATCCTTTCATAAACCTCGTATTAGACTGTAGACTACCAAACAAGAAGGAGCACCGTGCTTCCAAAGCGGATTCTAGCATCTTATATAGAAAGCTTATGTCGAGAATACAATCATTTAACATTTGTCTAACCCAAAATCTCAATCAGTTCACAGAAGAATCTTGACATCTCCACAGAGAGGTCAAAAGAAAAATCCATCCAGAGTATTTGAACAAGCTCGTAAAGAAATTGTACGGTTGAAAGATGCAGCCAAGGTGTATACAACAATACCAGCGTTCTCTTCTCCATTTACTACTACACAATCTTCAGTCATTTTGTTAAAACATGACAAGTTCCTTATCGATATCACATCCTTATCTATCTCTCGCTACATACTAGCAATCACATGGGGGCAACCTATAACTGAATAAATAACGGGTACAAAGGCAGCATAAGTTCAACTCCAAGATGAATATGGCCAAGAAAATGATATTTGCAAAGAAGAAAACTCATAGAATTTCACATTCTTCATTTACAACAAATGAATAACTCAACACCTTAAAGGGTACTTTGCATCACCCTGATCCAAATTTCGGTCCACAAGCAATATACATGAGGCTTATCCATTTAAAAAATAGGATTCTAGATCAAATTTACCTTCGTTTTATAATCTATCAAATGATTTAGAGTACTCAACGAATATCCCCTAGCATTAATTCATTAGTTCATACAATGAGCCATCAAAATTAGAGTATGATAGAATCGTGAAATCAAGGCCTTTCATATATTCAAACAAAGTGTTGCTGCTCATCTTCATAATGGGAAAGTATAACTGTACAAACAACAACAATAAAAACATCTCAGACCAAAACTATTTGGAGTAAGCTATTCCTCATTAATCATTCCATTAAAGTCTAAACCCTAAATGAATTCTCACTAACCATTCATATAAATAATCCCACAAAAACACTAGACAGAGTTACCTGGTTCCTATGTAATTAGTGGAGGGGCCCGAAAGCTGGCCCGAACACCACCATACTAAATCCCACAAATTAATGGAAACCTATTCTGAATTATACTGATCATTCTCAATAGGACTAAATTTCGAAGCTAAATTGGAGTAAAGGAAAGAACTTTTTACCAAGAAAAGTAAAATTTGGAACACCCAAATAAGAAAAATTCAGAAATCTTCGTACCTAAATCCATAAAGGGGTTTCAAGAAAGTTGCTTTGCATTCTGATAAAAAGCAGCAGAGCATAAAATTGAAGCAATAAAAGCGAAAATCCCCAATCCAATCATTAGGGAAAATCCAGCTACCACCAAGTCCATCAAACATTGCAAGCTTATTCCCATCACCAACATTTTTTTCTCTCAATAATCCTTAATACTTTCAGCAAAACAATGGATAATTTTGCTATTTATAGAGTGAAAATATAGATGGATAAGAATGGGTCTTTTGGCACCCCGAGAAGGAAGAGGCAGACCCCTGTAACTGTATCAACTCAATGCAAAGACAACAAAGCATGTGACGCATAATTGCAGAAAACGCATCGGGAAGGTTGACAAAGGATTAGCAATTCACCCTGGTGACACTTTTTATTGAAATAAATATAAAATTAGAAAATTATTTTTAATTAAAAAATATGATATTTTCTATCAGATATACTAAAAAAGAAAGTATAACACAAAACGAAAGAAAGAGGGTATGATATAGTTTAAGAAGTTTATACCATAAAATAAGGAATATATTATAAATGTGTCGTTTAACTTGGCATCAATTAGATGTCCTCTAATTTTGGGTGTGCACAAGTAGGCACACATGTCATATGTCGCGTTTTAAGTCGCAATTCATAGCCTACATGGCATCCTACGTGTTTTATGTCACATAAGACGTGCATGTCTATTTATTCAATTTTATATAAGTTTAAATGTCTACTTGTGCAAACTCAAAGTTATAGAGCATAAATGTCAGTTCATGCCAAGTTAAAAAGACATATTTATGTATTACGCCTATTATAAAAGTATAATTACTTAATGTATTAGGCATTACATAAATATATCTTTTAACTTGTCTCTGATGTGAGATCAAAAACACATATTTTAAATCATTATTTGCCTCACATTTAGTATTTATATATGTTCTTTTTTAGCATGAATTTTATGAATTGTGCTTAATAGTATATTTTATTTGTAGGATTAAATTGGTGTAAAGATGAAGAAGTTTGGAATTAAAACGAATTAAAAATGAAAAGTTGAAGAAGGAAATGAAGCAGGCAACTTAATGGATTATATATGAAGTGCATTGAAGTAAAGAATTTGAATTGGGTCAGAAGTCCTGCCACATGTCACTAGCGACGGAAACAGTAACGAAAATAATTGAGGCGATACTGTTTAACGCCAAACTCAGTTTTTTTGGTTTTGAGTTCCTAATTTATTTTGAACTCAGTTATTTTATTTAGGGTTTCCTACATCTATAAATAGCTCATAAGAATAATTATTAAGAGATGGAGATACAATGTAGAAAATAACTTTTGATCTAGGGTTTTATCTTTTCTTCTCTTTTATTTATTTTATTTTACATCTTTTCTTTGAATGATTCGTTGTAATTGCTCTATGTCTTTGTGGAGTTAAACTTCTCGTTCTTGGATTATATTTACTTACAAAATGATTGTTTAGAGATTTTGATTCGACATAATTGTTTATCATATTGGTTGTTCTTATATTCTTGTGATTACTATTTTGATGTTTGGCCACCATTAGAATAAATTTATTGTCTTCTTTTGAACTCGGGAGAGGAATAGAGGGATAGAATGTGGAATATAAGGAGCATGATCTTTTCTTGCACATCACTTGAATTGATTTGTGTCTAGGATAGGGATATACCTAGGTGTCTTGCTTGGCTCAAATACGGGAAGACAACGTAATGCTCCATAGTTGGTTCAGTTTATCCCCGTTCAACGACGTAGTTAGGCTGTCAATTATGGTAGACGGTTAGAGGTCGGGAGATCATGACTATATTATCAACCCCGTGAATCAACAACTAGATAATCAAATAAGTTAATGAAATTGATGCTAAACATGATTGTTAGTTAAATCATAATCCTAGATCGATTCATTCATTGATTGTGTGAAAAATCTGTCTTTTCTTAGTTAATTACTTTTTTGATTATTTTATCTTTATTTTAGTTAATATATATTCATCTTTGAAATCCCCCCTTAAATAAATAATTAGAATTAGTATAATTTAGTAAATAGTTAATCGACAAGTCCTTTGGGTTCGATAATCCGACTCTTTTAGGGCCACTATATTACTTGTGCGACCACATACACTTGAGTGTGCAATTGGAAGCAATAGTCTCATTTTACATTTATGTCTTCCAACTTTGGGTGTGCACAAGTAGACACTTAAACTTGTATAAAGTTGAACAAGTAGACACATGAGTTCTACGTACATGTAGGACACAAACTGTCATGTAGGACGTGTGTGTCTATTTGTTCAATTTTGTACAAGTTTAAGTGTCTACTTGTACACACCCCAAATTAAAGGACATAAATGTGGGTTGAGTCCAAGTTAAATGACATATTTATATATTATGTCTACTTTATATTGCAAAAATATAATCCAAAACTTACGACAAACCTTTAGCCTAAAATGCAATTTGGTATACAATAATATACAAAAAATTATTTAATTTTTTTACAAAAATATTTAAAAACACGATATACAATATTATACACCAAATATACAAGATTATACAAATTATAAGAGATATTTATATACTCATATACAATAATATATAATTTTATACACTTGTACAAATAAGGATTTAGTCAAACTTCACCAGCTGGTTTCTCTCAAACGACAAGATGGAATCTTCTGAAAATTTGTGAAAAGGTAGATCTAACAAAGGATTTTTCACTATGGTGAACGTTCATGAGATAGTTGCATGTGCTATGGTGAAGCCAAGCTTCGTTATAACAAAGCACTAACAAGATTTTCAACTCAACTCCTATTTTCACCAACTTTCAACTTATGAGGGACCTATGTATATGAGGATGGTCTTAACACCGTAACAACCAAACAGGTCATTACAAAAGCTAAGAATGAAGAAAATTCTATGCTAGTAGTATTCTCTAACTTTTATGAATAATGTTTAATTCTAAAAATATTATTTCTACGACATATTTATAATAGTAGGGTTGACAATCTCGTTGGTTGCATCTTCATTCGGGACACTTTGGTTTGCATTCTAATTAATCATTTGGGTCATTTCTTACTGTTTTAGACTGAAATCAATCTAATCATATCTATTTGTTCATCACAATAATTATACATAAAATACATGAATATCTATAAGTTTATACTCAAAATTTAGCTAAAATTATGAGTAAGATATGGTGATTGTGTGTGTAAATACTATCAAGATCAGTTGACTTCAGCTGATGCACAATACGTTATGTTCTTTATAGAGTCGGTGAATTTGGAGTCTTCTTTTGCTCTATGTAGACGATGGGTATGTCGGGCCCTTATCTCAACATATTTTAATAAATTTTCATCTTAGAGGCTTGTAAACATATATTATGGGTCTTGTAGTAAGTTATGACTTTGTTGTTAGTTTTGATTTTCATAAAGTATCTTGGATGACTTTGTATCTCACTTTATTATACTTTGAGTCTTTCGTTGCATTTTGTTTTGATGTGGCATGACCTTGACAACCATATGTGTTAGTTGATTTAATTTCAGGCAAAATTTGCTCGATCAAGTAAGGCATCGGGTGTCAGTCACGCCTCTCTGAATTTGAGGTGTGACAACAAGTTTCCATAGCATGTTTCTTTAATAACTTGCCATAACAAGTTGCCGTACAAATTTCCACAATAATTTCCGTAATAAGTTCATATAACAAATTTCCACAATAAATTTTCGTAACAAGTTGCCATAACAAATGTTCCATTTTTTATTTGAATTAAATATT
The DNA here is from genome assembly GCA_029582245.1 of Solanum etuberosum. Classification (NCBI taxonomy): domain Eukaryota; kingdom Viridiplantae; phylum Streptophyta; class Magnoliopsida; order Solanales; family Solanaceae; genus Solanum; species Solanum etuberosum. The sequence goes on along the minus strand of JAJONR010005369.1, from coordinate 6,865 downwards.
GTAGTAATTATTTACTCCTATAAATAAGAGTCATATTTTTTGTATCCAAACGCACCAAACAAAGAGAAAGACAGCGATAAAGAGTAATTTATTGGTTACTTGAAATATAACAATTTGTAGGTATTTCTTTTAAAAAGATTGCTAGTGATCTTTATGTCATATTCATCTCAAAAATGACGATTATCATAGATTCACATTAATTAAAATATGTATTCACTAGTTATTTGATTTAATTGTTCTTGGTTCCATTTTTATTTTTTTATTTTGAAGAAAATGTATATTCATTAGCATAAAAATATTTTATCCAACAATGTGATATCTATTGAGACATTCTTAGCTTTTCGTTGAGGATGTCCAACAAACTATCACTAATATATTAATCCAACATATTTATCACTAATATGTCAACACAATATTTGTATTACTAGTGTGATAAATAAGATGATCAATATTCACACAAATTATGTCTTATTTTATACCAAAGTTTATTTGAAGTTGTATACATATACTTAGGAAAAGATCACCATAGACAGAGTATAGACTTGCCGGTAACACAACCATCATAGCACACAATTAAAACAATTATTGTGTTCTTTGACGAACATGTTTTCAGATATAGATATAGATATAGATATAGATATAAAAACATCACGGGTGATGGGGAATTGATCGAGTAAACAACGTGTTGACGAAACGTGGCTTGACAATAATATTACTAAAGCGATTACCATCAGTAATAGGGCAACAATCGATGTTATTTCCATTGCAACAAGGAATGAAGATATTTGGAACTTGTCTAACTCCATGGGTTGATATCACAAAAAGGAACAAAATAAAAATGGCTATGTTCATTCTTTTCTCCATATTGGAATCTATTTGGTTGACCAAAAGTATATAGTATGTTTTTTCCCAATTTTGTTTCTGAATTAGAGAAATGGAAGGTTGTTGTGGGGTACTTATATAGGTAATTTTCGATGAGACATATGTCTTAGCATTCAACAAAAATATTTAGCAATAATTGAGCTAATGTTATTGCATCTGAAATTATTAAAATCTTTAGAAATATTTATATAAAATGTTGATTATAAATATCTATATTATATTACTACTGTTAAATATAATATAGCGGTAATAATACTATTGACGATGAATACGAGATGAAATAGTATACAAATACTTACAACTAGAGACCCCATGTATGACAAAATGTCATATTTAAATTTTGAATTTGCATAGTTCATCTTGTAATCATCGACAATTGCACTTGTGATAGAAACCTCTCTTGGAATCATTAATGCAACCAAGTTTAACAAAACTTTATGTTGTACACTATCAAAATAATCTATATTTTATATTGCTTCGTTCGATTTATGTGACATTGTTTAAATTTTGAGAGTTTAATTAGTTTTTCTTTGATTGTAATTTTTTTTATGTATAAAGAACATAAATTTTAACAATTTGGGTGCTAATTACATCATATTTCGAAAGTTTCCAAATTAAAATAATTTCAGATTTTTTAGAATTTGCGGATGCATTGCTCTTTCGCCCGATACATAGGAAACGATACATAAGTTATGTATCAGATACATAACTATAAACCAGATTCATATTGATTTAGGTTTGAAATAATTGAGGTTACGTATGTTATTGTACTAGATATATTGTATACAAACAAAGTAGTAATGTATATGATAGAGGTAGAGTGATGTATCTTGATGTTAAGAGAGAGAAGGGGAAAGAGGATTTTTGTAATTAATTCAAATGATAGGGATTTTAAGAGATTATGTCATCTTAAGTCGTGTAATTATGTAATTTTTCATTTTTTTATGAGTCTTATATATATTTTGAATTGATATGACATATAAATTTTTTATGTAGTTTCTATAAATATTATTTATATATGTCATCGAATTTTGAGAAAAGTTTCATCTATGATATTCGTTAAAAGTTTGACTCATCTACGTCATTTCCGTTTGAGAAAAGGCTTATCCATGCCATTATTTGTTAGCTGAAACAAATAATGGCATGGATGATCCTTTTTTCAAACGGAAATGAAATAGATGAGTCAAACTTTTAACGAATATCATAGATGAAACTTTTCTCAAAATTCGATGACATATATAAACTTTTTCCCTAATAATTAAGCAGTTTTATGCGATGCCTGACATCTAATTTTTAATAAGAGTACTAAACAGATTAAAATGAGATAATATCTTATATGGTTAGGAATAACATTTATTAGCATCTTAAGCTTTATAGAATAAGGGCTATTGGCTCCAAAACAGTGAATTTACAAGGGATGTGATTCCACAATCAATGGCTTTTGTTTGGTCACACTGACCACTGCTACACTAGTCCTGTTCATCTGGACAAACAAATTCGTTTTTTATCAGAACTATCATCAATTATTTATCAAAGCACACCTCGACAGGTAGTGGTGTACGTACGCTTTCTCTTTTTGGTTAAACATGGTGTCAAATAGCATTGGTGGATAATTAAAAAAATACGCCTCTAAACTATATATCACCAACTATTCATCAAAACACGTTTCGTTATCTCTTTGCATTATGACCTATTGTTTAGTCTCATGAACAGTGTTTTTATAATGTCAAAGGGTCTTATCAACTGAAGAAACATGAAACTGGAGATAATAGTAACAGATAGAAGATATGTGATTTTGCTAACTCAGGAGACAAGAAAAAAGTAACCAATAACACCTGAAAAATGGTTTCTTGCTGTATAGTCCACAAACCACACATTTCTTGAATGATTTGATGTCCTTTGTCCTCACAAAAGTTAAAAATAGAAGCAGGTCTAGATCATAGTGGATTGCCTTTTCAAGTGTTTTGCTTCTTACAGTAGTCACTTGAATTATGAGCCACCATCACTAGCAGATCCACCTACATTTGTCTTGTTGCTTGTGCTATTTTTGTGTGCAAAACAGGACTGATAATGGGGCCCTATACCCTTAATTGGCTAACTTCTTTATATGGTTTCCCACTCAGTGTTCACAGAATGCATTGAAGTTCCGATTAAATTTTAATCGCGCATTATAAAGCTCATTCAGGGGTGACGATACTCCCAACATGATTTTCTCCACACCCAAAGCCTCTGATTAAGGATGAAGTAGTCCTACCACTACTGCACCACTAACTCATGTTGGTTGGGCTGACTTCAATTAATTACCTAGGTTCATTCACTTTGTACACTATGCTTTTTTTCTTCTTTAACCTTGTTTATGTCCTTCTACTTATTTGTTAAAATTTTTAACAACTTAAATATTCCTTTTCTTGCCACATTCATGTGGTTATTAAGTGACTGAAACACTACCTCCCATAACTAGACTATTTTCCCACTAAATTTTCCATTAAAAACTGTTTAGTGGCTATTTTTACTGATATTTTGATTGAATCAGTGTAAAAAGAAAAAAATAGTAAATGTTTCATATATTAAAATTAGAAAGTTTCTCACTATTTAAGTGATAATCTGTTTTCCATCATACGTTTTTCCATTGAGTTGGTTGGGTGAATGGAAAACCAGTGAGAAAATCATGTTTTATATAACAAACTTCCCACCTATTTGTGATGGGAAAAACCTTTGTTTTTAGTAGTATCTATTCATTTTTACTTGTCCAGTATTGAGTTAGCGAAGACAAGTAGTAATACTAACCATGGAGAGTATTACTACTAGTGTTATTATGCATGCAAACTTTAGTCATGGCTTAATTAACTGAGATTATATATATTCAACTAAAAACTCATTGGCATTGAGGTAAAAAGAGAACAACATGATGAAGGAAAAACATTGAAAATATGTCCAGCTCACTCTAATTTTCTCTTCCTTTCCTCTCTGTGGTGGATTGGTTTGATGATCCAGCCTTTAGACTACATGGAACATGATCGTCCATGTTGCTGAAAGCATCGAAAGGAGTAGCAACTTGAATGTCTGTAAGCAATCGACGAAGATCATAGGCTTCATCCTTGAGCTGTATATTCTCTTGAACAACTTTTTCATGAGATTCTGATACTTGGTTTAACTTATTGATAAGATTATGATTTTCTGTTCTAAGACGAACTACTTGTGACCATAACTCATCAAGGTGTCTTTGTTTCCTCATCCTTGATCTTCTAGCTGATTCTCTGTTTGATATCATTCTTCTCTGCTTTCGTTCATCGATGATTCTATGTTGTTGTTCCTCCGATTCATCGGAGGTTGAGTTACTGCTGATGCATGATGGTTGTGTACTTATAAAGTCTTGAATAGGAAAAGGGAACGACTGATAGTTGTTGGTTAGGAATGTGTTGAATTGGAATGTTGGTAAGTTTTTGTGCATGAAGGTGTAATCAAATGGAAGTGATGAAGGGTTTTCTTGAGCTAAGTAGTGGATTGTTGCAGCCTCTGATGAAATCATGATTGATTGTATTTGGAAGAAGGTTTTAGTTATCAAATAAAAGTTGTAATGGTCAGGTTTTATAGGAGCACAAGGCTTGAGAAGTGGAGATAGAAGCTGATAAAAGCAGATAATATAAGTATGGATAATACATAAACGTGTCATTTAACTTGGCGTCATCTGATATCTATGCCCTCCAACTTTGAGTGTGAATAAGTAGACACACATGTTCTACTTGGCATCCTACGCCGCGTCCTAGGTATATTATGTCACATATGTCTACTTGTTCAATTTTATACATGTTTAAGTTTCAACTTGTGCACATGACCTAAAGTTGAAATGCATAAATGTCAGCTGAGGTAATGTATATTTATATGTATGTCTATATAGTAAAGTAGTTGATTTCAAGTCTAGATAAAGGGGGTGAGTTGTGGTTAGTTGATGACGAGTCTTAAATATATATTATTAAACTATTAAAACAATTCTTATGGCCTACCCCAACTAGTAGATGGTTTATGCATATTTTAATGTAGAAAGAAAAGGTATCATGTTGATGCATGTATGACCATTTTAATACATTCATATCATAGTGAGATCTGAATGAAGGTTGAGTTTTTGGATAATTGTTGAACAGTAAAAGTAACGGTGTTCTGTTTCGGTATTGGAATTCGACTATTTCGAATCCATGTCGCATACGACCCCATTTAGAAGGTTTTTTCATATTTAGAATTTGAACCCAAAAAATCTAGATAAGAAAAGGTTAATTGTAGAAGAAGTAGAAGAAGAAAACAGTTTAAAAGTCAATCTTAGAAGAAGCTATATGCAAATTGAAAATCATATATATTAAAGTCTCACAGCCAATAGAATTGTGAATTGATGACGAAATCTAGGTCAATTGATGAAAAGTTATAAACTATTTAAAGCATGAAATTTTGATGATTACTTTTAACAAATGATGAGTCGAAAGGCACTTGAGATTGAGATAGAAGGGACCCTAAATAAATGTAATTGTCTATATTATAGTACTGGATACAAAAGTCGGGCAAGCTCGGGCCCAATATATATTATTTTTTATTTGTTTTAATTTATAGTTTATATGACACACATAAAATTAGAAGAGCCAATTATATTTTTAAACATTTTTTATTGTTAATTATTTTTAACGTACTTTTCAAATAATATCTATGACACATGAGATATAGTTAATTAATTTTAATATGTTTTTTTTTAATATTTTAAGTTTTTGATTATTGTGATTTATGTAGCACATATGAAATTTTGAGAGTTAATTAATTTTTTAATATATTTTTTAAAATATATTACTCAGTCTATCCCAACTCATGTGTCACATGAGCCAAATTTTAGTATGTTTTTTTAAATATTTTAAAATTATTAATTATTGTGACTTATAGTACTCTTTATTAACATAATTTTCAAATAATATGTGTTATTATCTCTACCCAAATTATGTGACACATGTAAAATTTTGCGAGTTAATCAAATGTTTAATTAATATGTTTTTAAATACTTTAAGTTGTTATTTATACTACTCTTAACGTAATTTTCAAATAATATTTGTTACTCCCTCTATTTCAATTTATGCGGCACATATGCAATTTCAAAAGTTTATCACATTTTAATTTGTTTTTCAAATATTTTCTTAATTTCCATTTTATTTTTGTATTCTTTCATCGGTTCCCGTTAAACATAGAAATGAAAATTCGTCAGAAGTAAAAATACCAGTCTTTTTGGTTGATCTTTTAGGACCTAATCACGAAATAACTTAAAATTATAAGCAGAAGTAAGCTAAATCTTTCATTGAAAATCGAAGCATGAGACGGATATATTTTCAAATTAAATGTGAAGTACACAATAATCTAAATATTTTCTTAATTTCCATTTTATTTTTATATTCTTTCATCGGTTTCCGTTAAACATAGAAATGAAAATTCGTCAGAAGTAAAATTATCAGTCTTTTTGGTTGATCTTTTAGGACCTAATCACGAAATAACTTAAAATTATAAGCAGAAGTAAGCTAAATCTTTCATTGAAAATCGAAGCATGAGACGGATATATTTTCAAATTAAATGTGAAGTACACAATAATCTAAATATTTTCTTAATTTCCATTTTATTTTTATATTCTTTCATCGGTTTCCGTTAAACATAGAAATGAAAATTCGTCAGAAGTAAAATTATCAGTCTTTTTGGTTGATCTTTTAGGACCTAATCACGAAATAACTTAAAATTATAAGCAGAAGTAAGCTAAATCTTTCATTGAAAATCGAAGCATGAGACGGATATATTTTCAAATTAAATGTGAAGTACACAATAATCTAAATATTTTCTTAATTTCCATTTTATTTTTATATTCTTTCATCGGTTTCCGTTAAACATAGAAATGAAAATTCGTCAGAAGTAAAATTATCAGTCTTTTTGGTTGATCTTTTAGGACCTAATCACGAAATAACTTAAA